>RJWM01020022.1:0-37615 GCA_004363535.1 Dasyprocta punctata
CATGCATTCGGGTCTCTAGTGGGACTCTTGCATGACATTGCTGTGGGATCCAGGCCCTCGGCTATCCTGGGTCTTAGCGTTGTGGACAGATCTTCCTGCACCGTCTTGTGTTTAACTTTGGGTGATTATGATAAAACAGTATTACAAATCCTGTGTCCTGTATGTAGTTGTTCTCCCTGTAACCCCTGACTACAACAGATGCTGATTCCTTTTGGAGTAGGGCACCCCAAGGACATCTCCTGAGAGAGGGGAAGGTGCGAAAAGGAAACACATCGCACGTGCTTGAACGCACCGCCTGTGGAGACTTTGACGCTTCCGCGGTTTGATCAGGGACATTGATTTTTGTCTGTGCTGCTGCCTGATGCTTTCAGGGCTGACCTGGTGCTGCAGAGAGCTGAATGGAGACCAGGAGGAGGCCTTGCAGGGACAGCAAGTCAGCCGGAAGAGTGGTGTCGGCAGGTCGCCTCTGCACACCCGTGCCGGCCTCACATCCTGAAGTCCAGACCCGTGGGGGCAGGAGATGGCCAGAAGTGTCCCTTGCATGAATGACCCAGTTCTGTTTAGAGCTGGTGTCTCAAGCTCCTTTTCAAATGTGTTGGCCTGAGTTTTCGTTTTCTTTCTTTCTTTAATTTTTTAGCATCCACAACTATGTTAGTTTGCCTTTCCATTGCTGGACACAATGTCAACACACACAATGTAGAGGACTTGAGGTTTAGCTTGGCTCAGGATTCAAGGGGTCAGTCCATGGTCTGCTGGCTCCAAGGCAGGAGCACCATGGTGAAAAGGCGCAGTGGAGCGGGACGCTCAGCTGGGGAGCAGAGTAGGGCACAGCACCGGCCAGCAAACAGGCTGGGGAACAGACACAGCGCCAGAGGTCAGCTCCCCTGACCCTCCCGGGCACGCCCATGCCCTGGGACCCCAGTCAGGGAAGCTGACTCCATCAAATTCTTTTTTGTTCCTCTAAAACAGATTTTATTGGGAAAACACAATGGCCCTTTCCTTCCCTGATGACAGGCTACTGAATTTCTTCTGAAACTGTTTTGAAAAGTAGGACTTCCTGCCCTTGCTCATAAACCAGAGAGAAAGTGGTGACCTTAACTTGGCAACTTGAAATGCCGGCCCCTCAACCACCATGAATTGAGTCTGTGGCCCCCACAGCTCAGTTGTCTCTTGGCTCCCTAGTCCTGGGCAGGGCCACGTTGGTTTGGGTATGACCTGAGCCCCCCACAGCTCGCAGTTTCCTCCCAGCTGGCCAGTGCTGTGTGTGCCATGAATCTGAAATTCACGCCAATTCAGGGGTGGGCTCTATGGCAAACAGAGGAGTGATTGCTCAGATCCACCAGGCAAACCAGACGGCAGGAGGGAGGCAGCACTTTCACTAGGTAACAGCCGGCTTCCTGGGACTGCAGGGACCACCTCGGACCTCACCATAACTGATCTGCTGATTTCCAGCCCGGCTTCCCCGGTTTCCCACTGGACTGCAAACCCCAGCTCTCATAGCCTGGGACTATCACGGTGCTTATTGCTCAAAGTTACTTGCTGATTGAAGAAATGAATATGTTTTATCAAAATAAGCACTTGAGGGAAAGCACTTAATTCCGATGATTCAGCCTGCTATTTGACTGATTCATCTCCATTTCCTCTGAAACGTGCCACGGCTTAGACTCCTCACTAATTCAGAGGAGCGGGTCTCAGTGGGAGCAGTTCCGGCCCCCGGGAGACCATCGGCAGTATCCGGAGAGAGGTCTGCCTGTCCTAGCTCGTGTGGCGTAACACGGGTCTTCTGAGGGACCCCGGGGGGTTATGTCCTGCCATACACAGGGCGGTGCCCCGAGGGAGCCAGCACCCTCTGGCCCCGAAGTCCACAGTGTCAGGGCCCGACGGGCCTGCTGGGACCTCCTCGTCAGTCCTCTGGATCGGGGACCCTTGGCGCCCGAGCCTCTGGTTTAGGATTTCTGTGGTCTCCCCTGCGGCTCTTGAGGTGCGGGTGCTTCTCTCTACCGTCGCAGACTCCAGTGGAGCCCTGGACAGCAGGGCTAGAGGAGGAGCAGGGCGGGGCAGGAAAGCACAGCTGCTGCAGCGGTGACCTCCGTGCCTGCCCCTCCTCTCTGTGCCCCTGAGGAAGTGGCTCCTGAGGACTCTGGGGCTTCATTGATGGGACACAAAACTTAAAGTCCGAGTGCAAGAGAAGGCCCTGGAAAGCCTGCTGGCCGGTGGCAGGGAAGAGGCTGCTGGACTCCTCTCCGGCCGCAGGGCTGTCCCCTGGTGCTGGGGGGAATCATCACCGTTTGCCGTTTTCCCTGTCTGTTTGGTCAAGAGTTTCACAAGACGCAGCTTCGTGGCTAAGGACCGGGGCTCACACAGGTGTCCCACGGCTGCGGCTTGGGGCACAGCGCAGGACACAGGAATCCGGAGGCAGCCAGGGCTTCACTCCCAGGCGGCTGGGCGCCCAGCCCGTTCTCCCGGCACACGCAAGCCCTCCTCCCTCTGCGGGGGACAGAGCCTGGGGTCAGGCGGGACCCTGCAGGTGCTGGGCTTTCGTGGAGCACCTGACCGAGTGGGGTCACATCCCCGAATCATCAGGTGCCACCTCCACTGAGTGTGGAGCCACCGCAAGCCAGGGTGCACCAGTTCCAGGGCTCAGATACGGGAGGGCGCTGTGTGGAAGGCCGCCTGGCCCAGGTCCCTCCAATCCCCTCGCCCACCCCGGCACTGCTGCCTGCCACAGACGGCAAGGAGCGTGGTGCCCAAGTCACACCCAGTGTCCGGGAAGCGGGGAGACGGCTCCCTCTCTTTCTTGCGGGGCTCCTTGGAGTCATCAATATGCTAATGTAATAAGGTTCTCCACCGGAAAGAACGGTGGACATTCTCTGAACTTGTTTTATTCATTTCGCAGGTAATTATTATGTTCATATATATGCAAAACACCGTGCAAGGCTCGGGCCCGTGCATAACCAGACACAGGCGTCCGCCCTCCCACAGTCCCGGGCTGCTGGACAGGGCCGGAGCAGAGCAGGAAGGGTGCTTCAGGGAGGGGCGCGTGCGACCCAGAGGGAAGGGCAGCTCCATCCTGGAGAGACATCCAGAGACAAGCTGAGGCCTTGGTAACAGTCACACGGAGTCACAGTCAGGACAGAACACTCTAGGGCCCAGGAACAGAAGTGCAAATGCCCTGTGGCCAGGAGACACACACAGTCCTTGAGGAACTGAAACCCAAACACCAGGAAGCTCAGGGGCAAAGGGCGCAGAGTGTGTCCAGGGTCACAAGGACAGGAGGGACGCGCTGTCTGGAGGCGTCAGGACTCCTCTGCTGTTGCACGTGAGGGGCAGGGCAGAGGTCAGGGGGCGCAGACTCGCTGTGGGTGGCTCATGTAGCAGTCCTGGAGGAGGGTGATGAGGGGCATGGCGGTGACAAGGAGTGGGAGCTTTCTAGACGCCATCTTTGGGGCTTTGAATGGACGTCATGCACCTAAACGCTGTCACGTGGCCGAGACCACAAGAACAAAGCTTGAGGAACTGTCCCAAACCAGCCGCGTCCACGTCCCCGGCCTCAGCCTGCAGCACCCGGCGCAGCGCTCCGCCCTCTCCCCAGAGGGGCTGCCGTCCCGGTGCTGAAGCCCGGGTCAGGCGGGCCTGCTCGCCATCCTGTGTGCAGGATCCTGATGCGAGTGATTCCCTACGCACGCGGCTTCCTGTGTGTGGCGGCAGCAGTGGTCCGCGCGGTTTCCGACCGCGCCAGGGCCTCCTTCATTCCCGCAGCGGTGCAGAACCGCATCGGCCAAACACCCGGCAGTGCGCCAAGGCCTCCCGTAGCCAATGGACACGGGGCTGGCTTCCCAGAGGGACGAGACTGCTGGGAGCATCTGCCCGGGCCACTCTGCCCGTCCCCTCCTGGGAGGCACGGGGCGCACCTGTCCCACACCGAGAGACTCCAGCACAGGTCCACAGCAGCGGTGCGGTCTATTGACTCCTCCGGCCGCCAACACAAGAGGCCGCCGCCTCTCCCCACTGCGCATGGAGATTTTTCCACCTCGCCGACTGCAGTCGGTCTGGAGTGGTGGCGAGGGAGGCGGAGGGTCTGCCCGTGTCAGGGCCGGCGCGGACAGCCCTCACAGGGCCGGCTTCGAGCCTTGGCCCGTCTGTCTCGGCATTTATCAGTCTTGCTAAGGGCTTCATTTGCGGGTGTTTATTTTTACATTCTAGAATTTCTTTCTGTTTTATTTTGTGGTTCCCTGTTCTCAGCCAAAATTCCACATCTTGTTCTTAAATTTCCTGAGCACATTAATCACAGTTACTTTAAAGTCTGTGTCTGAAATCTCAATATCCGCCCATCACTGGGGATCCGTGCGTAGCATCCGGGGTCCTCTGGGTTTTCACTGAATTGTTCCATCTCAGAAGATGCAGGGGCCCCTGAAGGCTGGGCGCATCTCACGAGCCACGCGGCGGACGCTCCCGAGCTCCGACTTCACCTCCCGAGAGGCTGAAATCACAAGAGCTGCGCTGAGTGTCTCTGACTCTTACACGCAAACTCCCCAGGGGACTAATGCATCAGCCGCAGCCTGGAGGGAAAGCAGCACCTCACTGGCCTCTTCTTGACACACCTCCCTTCTCCTGCGGTTTTACTGTTTTTGCTGTGCTCGTCTCTGGTTCTCCCTTTTAAGATCCAGGGGAGCGATCTGCTCCTGATCTATCTGTTCCCAGGTCACAGCCCTTCCTGGTCCCAAGGAGCTGGCCTGCATGCTGGCTGAACCCGTCCTCCCCGCAGCCAGAAGCCTCCTTCACCCACCTCACCTAAGTGTGCAAAGCACTCTGCTCCCCCCAGCCCTCCCACGGCCCCTTTCCAAGTCGGCAACTGCGGCAGGATCCGAAGCAGGCTCGCCTGGCACCTCCACACGTGGGAATCAGGGTGCGTGCTGGGCAGCCCTGAGAGGCGGTCCTTGCGGGGTGGACAAAGCAGGAGTCAAGGATGGCCCCAGATGGTGGCCTGAAAACTTGGAACAGTGGACACACCATCATTTGGGGCGCACTGGAGATGAATCAGGAGGTCAGCGCGGGTCATGACAAATTGGGGGTACTGGACATCCACCGAGAGACGGCGATGACAGAGACGGAGGCTGAGGGTCTGGATGAGAGTGTGGGCTTGGGATGGGCGGTCCTGGCTGAGTTTGCCACGTCCTGAGATGGGTGGGCGGGGAGCCTGGGCTTCCTGAGGTGTGGACGCAGAGTCATTTCGCCTCTCGTGGTGGAGGTGGAGCCATGAGTGAGTGTCTAGAGGTGGACAGCCCGAGAAGAGGGCCTCGCTGACCCTGCATGGTTAGGAAGCTGTGGAGGTGAGGACAGTTTGAGAGAGATGAGGGAGAGAGCCAGGCTGTAGGAGAAAGCCCAAGAGCGGGAGCTGTGTCGAAGCCGAGAGAAGGAAACCGCCGTGAAGAAAGAACCAGTCTTTACGAACAGCGGGGTGTCAGACAATGAACGGGTCGCGATTTCTGGGGCCCCATAACGTTTCCAGGCCAGAGACAAGCACATGCTGCCTGCGGGGAGACAGAGGCCACCAGGAGAGTACAGGTGTCTTCCCGGAGCGACGTGCTGAACCCCAACAGCCTGCTGCGAGTTCAAATAAGGAAAACGCCCGGAAGCTGCCTTGGGTTCAGCAAACTGGTTCCTCACTGGGCAGCCTATTTCAGCCCATTCCCGAGGGGCCCTGCCGGTGGGCTGCTCGTGACACCAGCCCCAGTTCCTTTAGCACTGGCACTGGGGCTGCTGGTACCAGGTGACACCCAGGGATGTCTCCCAAGCCCCTCTGTCCCTGGACTGTCCGTGGCCATTCCCGATGGGCAGGGCCCATCACTTGTGCCGACATCACAATCTCTTCTCCTAGTGGCTCGAGGGACTCACACTTCGAACGGCTACTTGGCTTCCACCTGGCCCTGCCTGTGGCCAAAGCTCATACCGCTGAGGGTTTTGCCTCCACTGCCTTTCTTCTGATTACAAGTGCACTCAGAAACTAGACTGGTTCCAGGATCCCTGGGCACGCCAGAGCAGCAGCCAGCCTAATGCACCACATGTCACCTGATACCCATAATCCTCCTCCGACATGAACTCGAGTTCCCCCGAGCTCAGCTTGCCTCCCCCAGTCCCCGAAGGCATAGGCATTGCCCTGTCCCCATGTATAGCTGGCTTGCTAAGGGCTTTCTGGTTCTTTCCCAGTAATACTCGTGATGGCTACTAGCTCTGGTCCCAAGGCTCTGAGGACCCCTGAGTGGTAGAGCCCGGGCCTCAGGACCACTGGCCTTTCTCACAGCAGCCGGCTCTGCTGCTCTGGGGATGCAGAAGGTGGAGAAAGCCCAGGTGTGGACAAGGACTGTCCCTGAGGGGATACCAGGGAGAGAGACAGACGCCTCCACGTCCTCGCAAATTCAAGACTTGGGCTCCCTTCTTTTGCTGGTGAAAATTAATTTCCAAATTGTAATTTTTAAAAAGTAAAAATTATAATTTAGTAAAGAGACCATGATATTTGACCATAAGGGTGACGGGCTGCTCAGAGAGCTGGAGGCAGGGACTCCTCGTCCAGCTGGGTCCTCCAGAATTGAAGGCCAGTGACGCGGAGGGCATTCGGCCTGGCCTGGGTGTAGGGTCTTGATTAACCCAGAAATGGGCAGCAGGAAGATGGGCAGCAAGTAAAGGACACGAAGCAGTGTGAAACTGAAAACCCCCGTGAGAACAATGAATCGGGTGTGAGGACAGACAGGCCCAGGGCACAGTGCGTGGAGACCAGTGACGGGGTGTGGGAACCTCCATCGCGGCGCAAAGCCAGGGAGGGGAGGAGCCCACGTCCTGGTGCAGGCTCCCGGTGGCTTGGGGGTGACCCGGGGGACCCTGTGTGTGCGTCTTTCTATCCTCAGGCAGGGGGTGGTCTGTCCCAGCTCACCCATGATTAGATTCACAATTAGGGAGGAATCAGAGAAAAAGGACCGAGGGGAAGCAAAGGACACCCTGCCCCCCGGGAGCTCCGGCCAGAGCTGGGCCACAGCCAGGGCAGCCTCCAGGTGGGAGCGGAGGGTCAAAGGTGGGCAGGATGCGCCCAGACTGGGGAGAGGCCAAGACGCTGGGGCCAAGACATCCACATCACCGTCCAAGGCCAAGCGTTGCTCTCTGGGGCACACACAATGATTTGGTTTAGGGGTTTTGAACCAACCCACCTTGTCCTTTCTGGGGAGCCATTTCTTGGGGTTTGTGTCAGGTAGGATTCTCCAGAGAAACAGAAGCAACCAGATTTTACCCCCTAGAGAAACATCTGTAAGGAACCGGCTTGTGTTGCGGCGGTTCGGTGAGTCCGGTGCGTGGCGGGGAACCGGTGGCCAGGAGGGTGCTGCCGCTCAAGCCGACGGCTGTCCTCCAGCGTGCCAGAGAGTCAAGCCCCAAGACCACCGCCAGCAGAGCTCCTGTTTTCAGAGGACACAGGCCTTTCATGCTGTTTAGGCTTCGGCTGCTTGAGCGAGGCCCACCCACGCTGCGGAGGCAGCCTGCCTGACCGGAGCGCTCATCCTATCCCAAACCCCTTGGCAGACAGCTCCAGAAAGACACCGGGCTGCACAGCTGGGCACTTGGCCCTCCATGGACTCATGGCGTTGACCAGCCCAGGGATGCACCTGAAGTCCTGGCCTCCAACACCTGGGAAGGCGCCACCTGGCTCCTTAGCCTGCCCCAGGGCCCTGTGCTCAGCGCCAGTCCAGGGAGCCAGTCGGACTCGCCCGTCCACCCAATCACTGCACCATGAGAGCTGTTACTTCCTGCCAGCAAGAGCTCACCTCAGACAAACATCCCTGTTCACAGCCAGCTGGCAGCCAGGGACCCGGGGTCCTGCCCCAGGGACCTACGGGAGGGGAGCACTGGCCATCTGTCCCACTGGGCACAGCCGGGGCACCGCCGGCGTGCAGGGAGGCTCAGCCAGCTGTGCCCCTGCTGGTCTCTCCACTCATGGCGCCTTCATCCCTCTGAATCAACAGCTGCTGATTCCATTCAAATAATCCAATTTGAATTCTGTTTCTGGAACACAGACAGCTTCCTGCACCCAGGCAGAACAAGAAGAATGGAACGGGGGCCGTAATGGGAGATATTTTGGGAGCTGCAGACAGAGAAGTCAACAATCTGTTCCCTCGTGAGGGCTCTGACCTCTGGAAGAGAGGAAAACAGGAAAAACAAGCTGGGTGCAGAGGACGTAAATATTTTACTCGCAGCGCTCCTGCAACGGGAGCTGAACAAATGTCGCCTCTGGACCTTCCCCTCCTCCCCACCGCCGAGCTCGTCTTTGAAAAGCTCAGGAAGACAGGGTGAGGGGAGGGGTAGGAAGTGGGGTTCCCTGATGTGAGGTGCAGCAGCTGGAGGGGGCTCCTGGCTCCGGGGAGAAGAAGGGCGCTCTCACTCCCGGAGCCCGTGGTCTTCTCGTGGGCACCTGGGTGTTAGAAGATGTGGGGACGTAGTCAGGTCCACCACTCCCTGTAGGACTGGTGAGTTCACGCAGGGTCAGCCCCTGGGGCCCAGGACCCAAATCCAGCAGAGCGGGCCGGGTGGTGCGTGGTCTTCTGCCCCCGGTGGCAGGTCTCGGTACTGCTTGCGTGCTTGGGTGACAGCACTGGCCACACTTAGGTGTCACCTGTGTCGACGTGGGAGGAAGTGTGAGACCCCACCCCAGGCACAGTGACAGCGGCGACAACCTTGGTGTCGGCAGTGTCCCGGCAGAGGCTGCCACGGCCCTGAGGTTCCTGCGATCTCCACTGCCCCGGGACCCACCTGGCTGGGTGTGCGGTGCCCTCTGAAGATGGACAGCGCCTGTGCCGCTCACACACACGTCCCGGGCAGGTGGCCCGGCACCCCGGGGACACCGTCCTTATCCATCCCCTCTTGAGTGGAGGCCAGCGCAGGCCCGATGGGTCTCACGTAGGTCACGGAGAAGGAACGGCGACACGTGCGCCAGGCTGTATGTACCTCCCCTGGGCTCTGCACCTGCCCCGGTGACCTGTCTGTCTGTCTGTCTGCCAAGGCCACCTCTACCTTCCTCTCCAGGCAGAGTCAGCCCTGCGCCTCCGCCTGCTCACACCGGGGTGTCCCCAGGAGCCCGAGGCGGGTGTGTCTCTCTCTGCTCCGGGGTGCACACATCTCACTGTGCTCCCCCAGGAACTTTGCATTCCGCCTCCGAATCATTTCTGCGTCTCAGCTCGCCTCTCCTGCTGGTCCCCTCACGTCCTCAGGGGAGAGCAGCAGCACAGCTCTCCCCTTCCGCCCGGCCCTTCCCAGGGGCCTTCCCCCGCCAGCCCTGCGGCTCCCTCCAGCCCCTCCGGCCCACGGAGCCCTGAGCACGCACTTACACACGTGTCCGCCGCCCCGCTTCCCCGCAGGAGGGCAGCGCCTGCAGCCTCCACTTCCTCTTGGCTCCGTGAGGGACGCACACCTCGCTTCCATTCTCTGTGCAAACCCGGTTCTCCTGAACACGGGGCACACTCCTGGCCCTCCCGTGCCCAGGTCCCCGCCGTTCACCCCCCACCTGGAGACCCCACATTCTCTGGGGTGGGGAGGGAGCGGGGTGTGGGCGGGGCTACGGTGGTGAGATGCCTGGGCCGGAGGCACCTCTCCATCTCAGCGAGCATCTGTACGTTTAATTTTTCATTTAAAAAAGTCAGATTTGCTATTTCTGCCATAATGGGAAAGTGCGTTTCGGGTTAATAAGCATGACGACCTGAAACGGCTCCCCAGCCCAAGCTTTGCTTTGCCCTAGTGTCTCAGCAGGAAGCAGGCTCAACCCCACCTGGGACATAGTCCCCGATCAGGGCAGGGCCACCACCTGACTTCCCGAGGGAACCCCAGCCCTCCAGGACTGGAGGCCCAGCTCCTCCAGGCCCCACTGGTGTCTGGGTCCCAAGGACATGGCTGGGGTGGGGCCCAGGAGATGCTGTCACAGAGAAACCTCACATCGGTTCCACTTTTATGTGAAGTTGGGGCTGGACCCCAGGAACCCTTCATACTGAGCCACACTCCCAGTCTTTTTTTAAGTTTTTATTTTGTGATAGGGTCTGGCTAAGCTGCAAAGGCTGATGTCTAACTTGTGAGCCCTGTGCCTCAGCCTTCCGGGGTGCTGAGGTTACAGACATGCACCACCACGCCAGTGCACCCCAAATTTATACGACAGAGCGAATCCCTCCACCTCTGCACTAACTGCCGGAGAGGGTGCTGCCACCTCGGTGCTGCATGGGAGTGGCCCTCAGGCTCGAGGAGCCCATCTGGAGCCAACTGGCTTCTGAGTGACCTGTCCCAGACTCCCACCTGTTGCTGGTCTCGGTATCCTGACCTCAAGAGACCAACGAGCAGCCCTGGACAGCTCCTGGCCAGTTCTGCCATCTGTCTGGGGCATGGAAAGGCAGCGGGGTGGGGCCCATGAGCTCTGTGGGGATCTCCTCTACACCGGGGGTCAGAGCCCGGTGATGGCCCAAGCAGACCCAGCCTGGAACAAGCAAGCTGTGGTGCAGAGGGGTTGCTGGAACCACGGAAGAGACCCACCTTGCTCTGGCTGTGCATTGTCCTGTTCCCTGCAGATCCCAAGACATCAGAGGCCCCTGGGGGGAGCCCGGGTGCACGATGATGATGATGACGATAGTGACGATGATGCTGCTGATGATAATGATGATGATGATGATGATGATGATGATGATGATGTGTGTGTGTGTGTGTGTGTGTGTGTGTGTGTGAGCTTGTGTACTCTAAACACAGAACCCAGGGTGGCGATTCTGGTGTCTTTTCCTTCTAGCCAGGTGGCACTGAGCTGTGTACGGGAGAAACAGGCCATGCCCCGTGCACCTTCGGCCTGGAGGAGACGGCCGTGAGACCCTCCTGGCAGGGAAGGCAGCTCTCAGACCGATCCATGCCATCAGGTCCTCCGTCCATGGTTTGTGTTTTAGCTGCAGGGGACGCGTTATGGAAAGAAACTTCCCTGAAGGGCAGCATGGATCCGGGGTGGCTTGGCCGGCCACCACGACATGGATCCCCAGGTGCTCAGCCTTCGGGGCTTCCTTGGGCAGTGGTCAGTGGGGACATGTCCACACACAGGTGCCTGGTGTTGTCTGGGAGGGGCTGGCCTCCCGGAGGGCGTCTCCCGCCTGACACAGCAGCTGGCTCCACGGAAGCTCTTTTCCAGTGAGGCAAAGTTCTGGTCTCAGATTCCCTAGGTGGTGCCTAGCAAATCACCAGTACTGACTTATTTATCAAGCCCTGGGTGTTTGACACCCACTATTTAAATATGGGTTACACGTCTTACTTGGACCTATTAATTAAGCAGTGGGACTTTAATTTAAAGTTGTTTATTAAATGCTGGGCATTTGGATACCCACTCCTGAAATATGAGGTGTTCTCTTTGGATACCTGGTGTTTCAACAGCACCTGGGGGGGATTTGCCAGCCTGCTCCCCATTAACCACACCCCACCCCAGGTTCCCACCCACGAGGAAATGATGAGGAGGAACCCGGAGCCCGGCGGCTCCCCCGGCTCCCTCCTGACCGACTCACCTGGGTTCTGAGGCTCGGAAGGCCGGGCTGGGCTGGGCCTTCGGTGACTCCCAGTGCCGCCGGGTCACTTAACCTCGCTGGAGCCCCGGGAAGATGGTCAGGCAGACCCTCCTGTCCCTGTGCATACCGGGCGCCCAGGACAGGGTGGACAGCTCTCCGGGGGTGAACCTGAGCTTCTTCCGTTTCCACGACTTTCCCGGAACAGACTCAGTTGCCACACCCAGGGCATGGTGACTGCGGTCAGATGAGGGTGGCCCTGGGGACAGTGTCTTCAGCCCCACATCACAGGTATCCCCTGCCCAAGGTCCCCCTCAAGCTGCCCTGCGCCTCTGCACCCCCTGCCCCAACCTCCAGACCCAGGCCTGGGGGTTGCAGCACTGACCTAATCCACCCGGCCTGGAAGGGTCCTTGTGGGGCACAGAAGACGGCACGGGACTCCCAAGGGCAGTGGCCAGGCCACATCACGCGGTCAGCAGAGCTCTGACACCCAGTCCTGCAAGGCTCCCTTCCTCCAGAAGTTTCTGGGATGCTCTGGTTCAATCCAGAACCAGCCCACGGCTTGGCCGGGACCCAGTTTGAACACAGCCTGCCAGAGTATGCAGGGGTTCACCAGGCCAGAACCCCTGCAGGGACAAATGCACCTGGGGGGAGAAAAGTCCCACGGGCCGGGGCGCCCCCAGGCCTCTCAGGGGACGAGTCACAGATGGGCGTGGACCCCTGCACAAGTCTGGGCACATGGGGCGCTGGCAGAGGTGACACTTGGTGTGGAGACTCGGGGGTCCCACTCTGCGTTAACGGTCATCCCCCATGAATCCGAGAGGAAGCGGGGTCCAGAGAGGACACCACCAGCCGCAGGGCTGCAGCACCCACGGGGAGCCTGGGTCTCCGATGCGGGGACCAGAATCTCTGGCTCTGCCCTCTGAGCCCCTCCTGCCTGCTGGGACTGCTTCCTCCCCTGTGCGTGGCTCTGCGCTGCACCTCGAGACCTTCCTGGGCATCAGCTGCCGTGCCCCGTTCTCCCTCCAGTGACCTCTGAAGTGTGGAGACGGAGGGAGAGAAGCAGGGTGAGGCAGCCTGGGGTGGCGAGGTGTGTCCCTGTGGCCGCTGTCCCCGGGCTCTGGAGTCATCTCCAGAGGGAGGAAGGACCCCACCTGTCCCTGCCCCCCTCGCAGTGCTGTCCCCATGGAGAGGGCTCCCACCGCCTTCCTTCCTCTCTGCACCCTCCCAGCTGCTGTCTGTCTGTCCCGTTCCTCCTGCCACAGTTCGCTGAGTCTGCCGTGGTGGGGAAAGTGCCACCAATGCACATGCCCGCCACGCAGACGCCCGGGGAGTGGGGCCCACCCTCCCCCGGGCTGTGGAAGGAGGCGGAGAGCTGAGGGACAGGCTCCCCGCCCGCCGCACTGGGGTTGGTACCAGTCGTGCAGCTGCAGGGTTGACGGACTGAGCCAGAGGCCCAAGCCGCGCTCCCCGGCGCCGCCCGCCCGCCCTCTGTGCACACACGCGGCGTTTCCTGCCGGTGTCGCCGGCCGCTGGATGTGTCTCCACATCTGTCAGCCCGCTCACTCTCCAACTGTTCTTGGCCTCCTCGGCTTGAAGGAAGAGGGGCTGCCCCCGACCGTGTCACCGCCGCCACTCGTCAGCCGGCGGACAGGACTCCGCCTGGAAACGTCCCCCACGGCTCTCGGCAGGACTGTGATGGACGGGAGGAAGCGGCCACAGACAGCAGCAGGGGGACAGGAGCGAGGCCCAGGCCAGGCAGGCAGGGAAACAGAGGCTGGCGCAGCACCCCCCACCCCGGCCATGGCCTCTGCCTGGAAACCAACGGGCACTCCTGCCGGGACCCCGGAAAGAGTGCCAGGCCCTGCAGGCACAGGCCCAAGCAGTCCGGTGAATTTTCTTCTCAGTAATGGAGTCATGGAAGGGTCATTGGCCAAGCAGCCCGCACTTGGAAGTTTCTGAACAAAGCTCAGGGTGACCAAGGGTGAAGGGAAGAGCCCCGCCCTGTGGGAGCACGGCGGTGAAGGAGCCACCTGCACCTGCCTACCAGGGATAGGGAGCCACCTGCACCTGCGTCCGGACCACTAGAGTCAGAGCAGTCAGACCCGCCTGGCTCTCGTCCCCCGCAGTGCCATGCAGGGGAAGCAGAGAAGGCGGACGGGGCCTGTGGCCTCCCCAGCACTGGGCGTCTCAGCTCTGGGAGAGGCAGGGGCGGCTGGGGTTCCGGTCTGGCTGGAAAGATGGAAAGACTGCAGGAGTCAGTTTCCGGGAGAGGAGGTGTGGTGCGTGCAGGGCTCCTATCTGGGGAAGGAACCCCAGCCTCGCTGGAGTCAGAAGCCACCAGGAGACCCAGACACTCGCGGGGGAGCCAGCTCCCTGCACCCCACATTCCCAGAGGGGCTGTGTGCCTTCTCGTTTCTGAAAGTTCCACGTTCAGCTGTGAAAGGGAAAATGGAAAAATGTTCCAGTTCCCCTGCACCTGGGTGTCCCCTGTGGGCGCTGGGCGGCTTCGAGTCCCCAGGCGCCATCCAGGGGGCAGCTTTGGCTCTGGAGTCAGGCTCTCCGTGTGGATGGCGTTTGTAGTCTCTGCATCAATCCGCACCCATGATCAGCACACAGCATCCAGGTGCCCAGTCCTGCACTGCGCGGGTAAAGGTGTCTGGGGAAGCCGGCCTGATTTCCGGCCCTATCTTGTGCTTTGGAACGCAGGGCCCCTGATTCCAGGCCACGGCTTTCGGGCGTGGTCTCAAGGGCTGTGGGGTGACTCCAGCCATCCCAGCGTGCTTGGGGCATCTTCACACCAGGATGAGGCCCCTGCAACCTCAAAGTCTTTACAGAGCCCCCTTCAGGACCCCTGAGGCTGCCCAGACCGAGGCAGGAGATTAGAGCGTGGCAAAGCTGGCTGACAAGTGGGTGTGACCTGTTAGTTACCAGACCCCGAACTCGTGAGCCAATTGGTTCCCAAAGCTCTCGGACCTCCCCTGAGACCTCCAGCAGGTTTCCTGTAGGATGGCCTGGACCTGGCGTCGGCTGGAAGCTGAAACCCCGGCCCCGCCTCTCAGGGCCCAGGCATAGAGGTTCTCACAGGCTTCCTAGGGACGTAGCCAGCACAGAAGGACACGCCCCCTCCGCGAAGGCCTGGCGATCTCGCCTCTCCGGGGCAGCCCACGCCGTGGGTCCTGGACGCAGCCCGTACTCCTATCTTCACGATTCCCTCCTTTTTCCATTTACCCGGCCCAAGCCCGTGCTGCAGAGCCAGCTTCTCTCCCCCTCTTCATTTCTGCTTCCTTGGATAAACTCTGTCACTGCTTTTTTACTAATTTCATTCAATTATTTGTTCAAGGCAAGAAAAACCTGGACCCCGACTCTGCAAGGAGAGGGGAGCAACCCCGAACCGGGGGCGTTTAGCTGGTGAGCCACTTTTCAGAAGCAAGCGACCTGAGTACAAGAGCAGGGGGAAGGCGGAAATGAGGTGCCGGTCCTGTGGCTCCCGGGCCACCCGGAGAATCAGTGAGCAGGGTCTCTGGGGACCGCTGCCCTTTTGCTCATTGCATATGTCGGTGCTTAGATCTGACTCGGGGGGATCTGAGGTCTCAGCTGCCATCCAATACTGACTCGCCCATGGGACCAGGACAACGCCACACCAAGCCCGGGGCTAAGTGGCCCCCAGGAGCCATCTCTGGTTCTCTGCTGTAGCCACCAGGCTGACACATGGTCTGCCCCCTCCTCACTGGGCACTGACCTTCTCAAGGTGGCCAGGACTTCCGTGTGGCCAGGTGCAGGGGACATGCCTGGCCTCATGGCGCTTGACGCTCCTGCCCGTGTTCCTGTTCCACCCCTGCCCATGCCCCTGCCCCTGCCTTTCTACCTCACTCCCCCTTCCCAGCCCACTGTCTGCTGTTCCCAGCCCCGGCCGCAGAGGCAGGAGCATCCCAGGCACTATTCTTACCTCCTCTCGTCATCCAGCCCCTTGGCTCCCGTGACCTCCTGGGCTGGCCACCCGCCCAGGGCGTGGCACCTCAAGTGCAACGGGCACACGGACAGTGAGGAGGAGGAGGGCCAGGTCCCAGTGTCCCCTCTAGGTTACCTCTGGTGACCTCACCTCCTGCGGCGAGGCCCCAAGCACCCCTATAGTGCTGTCCAGGGGCCACGCCTTCAACACAGGGGTCTGGGGGCCCAGCGCAGTGCTGCTCTGCCCAGACCCCTGCTCCACCTGTCGCACTTGCGTGTCTGAGGCGACGTCCACCCCAGTGCTGAGGACGGCCTTCCCCTGTCATGGACCAGGCTGAGGGCTCGCTTTGGACCACCTCTGGCCCATGGCGCTGTTCCATGAGTTCCTGAAATAAACTTTCTCCACCCCCTGGACGCAGGCCGGTCAGTAACCCTGGCAGCAGCGGTGACATTTCCAGTGGCTTCTCTGCCTACCGCAGGAATGTTCTCAGTCTGAGGAGAAAAGAGTCAGGGTTTGTGCGGAACGTCCTGCTTTCTCTCCCAGGACAAAGCCTGGTCCTCTGTGCTCCGGGAGGGGAGGTGGCTCAGGCCCGTGAGGCCAGGCCGCAGGGTGGGCCCGGGTGAGGGTGAGGTTGGAATCTGCAGAAGATCAAGTTTGAAGAAATGGACCTCAGGGACCAGGAAGTGGTCCCTGGACACAATTGGGGGGCGGAGGTGGCCCTCATCCCTCAATCTCCAGGACAGGACACACAGACCCGCCAGTCACCGGGCTGCCATGTGTGACAGATGTCCTCCTGGTCCTCCTCGAGCTCACTGCCGGCCTGCGGAAGGCTTGGAGGAGCAGACGTGGCTGCAGGCCGAGGTTCCCCCCCACCCCCACCTCTGGGGCCGCTCCTGTCCCCCCCGCCAGCTCCATCTGTGTGAGGCTCGAGTGACCCCTCTCAGGGCCCAGAGGCCCCCGTCCCTGCTCTGGCTCTCTCTAGGGGTCCAGCCAGGTGTGGACTGTCCCCAGGGCAGGGGAGAGGTGCACCACCAAACCCAGTCTGCCCAGGATCAGGGAGGACCTGGCCCTCGGGCCGTGGACCTACTAACCCTCACTTCCTTCTTGGGCTTTGCTCCTCTACAGAGGCACAGAGCAAAGCTCGCTTCACTTTTCTTTCTACAAAAGCAGAATGTAAATGAGCCCTCTGAGGGCTCTGTGTGGGGAGCAGGGGAGCAGGGCATGCCATGGCAGCGGGTCCTCGGCCACCTGAGGCCCTGCCCAGCCTCTCCGTCTGCAGCCCCGGGCGGGGCTGGGACCACACTGGCGCCTTCCCCTTAAACCGTGTCAAGGCAAACTGGCTATGCAGAAGGAGAAAAACACAGCAGTTCTCAGGACCAGGCAGAAGCGTGTTTGGATGCCACCTCCCCCATCGAGTGATCTGGGGACAGTTACTTAACTATTCGGACTGTAGCTCCTGAGCCAGGCAGACACTTAACGCACTCCTCATTGGGCCATTATGTAAATTGAATCAGAAAACGCACAGCCTAACTCTGGGCATCAGCTCTCAAATTCAAGACAGTGACGCCCCCTCTCCCTACAAGCAGAGCAGCAGGGGATGAGGGGGAGACGGGAGTAGGTCAGATTCAGGACACCGGCAACAAGTGACCCTGCGCTCTGAGCGGTGGAGAGCTGCGTAAGACCCCCCACGGAACCCCACTTGTGTGGACTTCCGTGGAAGACTTTGTGGTACATTACAAGGATGCCCAGAGACCTCTGTTCTCCCCAGCCCTGAAAATGGGGACTGAGCTGCTGTACCGGAAGCCCCACCTTCTAAACTCACTGTCCCACGGTCACATTAGCCTGGCGGGGGTGCTACAGAGGGCTTCTGTACCGGCCTGGATTTGGGGACCTGGCCGGTATCTTTCTCTCTTTCTGCAGCTCAGTGAGACTTTGAGGGGAGAGGCTTATTTGTTCCCTTGGGTCACAAGGAACCCGGAAGGAGCCCCGCTCTCCTGCGGGTGAACCACACGCGCCTTGCTCTGGCCCGGAAGATGTGCCCCTTGCTTATTTTGGTCACAAAATGCCAAGACCTCACTCACTTCAAACGGGCAGAGGCAAGCCAGGCATCAGGGTGCCCGCACCCACTAGTCTACTGGAGGGGAGGGGCGCTGAGCACCCACAGCTGCCGGGCCTCCTGGGGAGCTTCTCCTGGGTGCAGACAGCAGCCTGAACAGCAAGTCCTTAGCGCTGTTCCGTGGCTCTGGCCCTCAGCGCGGCTACGCACGAAGGTCTCTGCCCCTGCACCCCAACAGCCTCCCCCCCGCCGTCCTCTCCTCTTCCCAAAAGGATGCAATCATGCTGGGTCAGGGTCCCTTCCCAGGAGTGGCCCATCTTACCTCGTTACATCTACACTGACCTCACATTTTAGGAGCCAGGGGACAAATTTGGGGGTTCATGACATAACCCAGGGCTCTCAAGTCCTGACTCACTGGGTCTCTTCTCACTGTCTACAGGTCCCCTTCACTAAAACTAAACGACTGTGAAGTCACTGCTGCCGGGCCCTTCCCCGGCCCCCCTCGCCCCAGGGTGGGGGCACAGAGGTAGGACCCGCCCCATCCATCCAGGAAGACTGTCACACAGGTGGGGCGTGTCCCCCCGTGGCTGTCAGTCAAGACTCCTTGGGAGGGAAGAGAGCAGGGGGAATGCCCAGAGAAGTGTGGGAGCCCTTTCCCGGAGGAGCGGGGTGATGGTGCCCATCTGAAAAGGAGATGGGCGCTGTTAGAAATGACAGCGATCGTGTGGGAGGAAGGACGGCTTCACCCGGAGGAGGCCCCAGCAATTGCTCCCGTCTGACAGGACCCCAAATCAGGGGTGCTCACATACTCTGAATAATTTAGATGGAGAAGCCGGCAGACCTGACAGCTGAGTGATAAACCGAGACTCCGGGTGCCGCCCACGCGCTCCCCCCGGGCGCCGCTGCCCACGGAGCCAGTCAGGGACCTGGCTTTGTCTTCTGAGGGCCCGCAGTGGCTCCGCTGTCACCACCTCGGCTTTGACTGCCAGCATCACCTGAAGTGCTTTCCTTCCTACTCAAGCAGATAACACACCAGGTGCTGGACTGTGGGCTTCTCAGCCCCCGGAATCCAGGGAGGGGAGGTGTCTTGGGGGGTGAAGCCCCCCGAGGAGGGGCCACAAACTAGAAACACACAGGTTGTCAGGCGCCCGGTGAAGGCAGTGAATTAGCAGCTCCCCTTCTGCTTAGCACTTCCCATGTAATTGTTAAATTGCTCTAAAAATATGCTGCTGATAAGATGGATAATGATCCAATTTGCCCCGGCCAGCACTTGGTTTGCACGGAGCGCTGACACAGCACTGGCAGGCTCACGCGCGCCGATGGGCAGAGGCGGAGTGAAATGGGGCTGAGTCTGGGACCCACTTCCACGGGCGAGGCTTGGAGGGTGCAGGCGGCCTAGACCTGAAGTGCAGGCCCCGGCCCTGGCCAGACCCTCGGGTCTTCCTCCACACAGCCCTCAGGCTCAGGGCCCTCTCTGCACTGAGCTCTGTCTTTAGACCGAGCCTGGTCTCTGCTGCCACGAATAATGAGGCTTTCTGTATTCAGAGTTCCTCGCCATGTGCCTGGACTGCTCGGCGCTAATTGGGCCCTGATGGAGCCACCAGGCTATCTGGACCCAGATCTAAAGTCTCCTTGACAGGCCTTGAAACGCAGAGTCCTCCAGCCTTCAGGCGGGGTTGGGCCTTCTGGCTCTAGTCCCTTCCCTACCTGTTCCACTTCTTTCGTTCTCTCAGGGACTTTCGGGGGACAGCGTGACAGGGATAGCTCCTAGGCCACTGGGACCTGATTGTATACGGCCTGACACTGCAGGCGTCACTTTACCCACCTGCAGGAGGATGTTGACAGGGACAGAGACACCCCATGGAGCGCCCCCACCCTAACGAGACCACGCCCCATGGGAATAGCTGAACCACCATCACTCAGTGGGTGTAAGTGTCGTGTGCCAGACCCGGTTGGACTTTGCAGGTCACTGTTTGTGCTCCCTGGGCAAAGGTTATGAGCTCCTAGATGGGCAGCCCCATGAGACGGAGCAGTCTGCCCCCACCCACAGCAGCACGGGAGGTGCAAAATCGAGGCGTCCACTGGAACTGCCCAGCTGAGGGTGGTGGGCAGCAGTTGCAGCAGCCCCTGTGGTGGGCATCGGCCTATTTCCATGTGCCAGTGGGGCAGCAGGTGGGCAGGGGAGCGGCCTGCAGGGAGTAAACTCAGCACTGGCCCTTCACGGCTGGCCAGGCTCCAGGCAAGGCCAACCCTGCACGTGGGCTTCAAGGACAAAAGGACACCATATGTGAAGACGCCAGATAAGGAGCAGAGTGATGTAGCAGAAGGCTGTGTGCTGGGAAGCAGCTGGGCCTTGGGGAGACACGGGGGAGCCAGAGTGAGAGCAGCAGAGGAGGACAGGTGGGAGTAGACAGGCCCTAATCAAGGCCCAGGGGTAGAAATGGTGGCAAGGAGGACATAGGATATAGTTAGAGCAGGGGACAAAGTCTGTACAGTAGGTCACGGGAAACCAAGGAGGAGCAATGAAATACACATGGAGAATTGTCTGACCTGTAACAATGTATCCACCTGTAACAATATACCTACCTGCAACAATGTGTCTATCCATAACAATATACCTACCTGCACCGATGTATCTACCTGTAACAATGTATCTACCTGTAACAATGCATTTACCTGCAACGTTGCATTTACCTGTAACACTGCATCTACTTCCAACTATGCATCTGTGTGTAACAGTGTAGCCTTACGTGCAGCACCGCAGCCTCAACTCTGCTGTGCATTCATTTGACGCTCAGGGTTGGGGAACCCCTTCTCCACTTCCCCCAGTTCAGGCACCTGGAAAAGGAAGGCGTGGCTCCTAAAGGCCACCTCAAGGCCCTCATTCCAGCAGAGGAAGGAGACTTCTTCCAGAACCCACTGGCACTGGTTGCAGGTGGTCTGGCTCTGCAGGGCACAGTGGAGGGATAAGTGGTGGGTGCTGCCCCAAGACAGCCGGTGTGGAAGGAAGAGGTGACGGGGCCTCCAGGGCCACACAGGAGGCCGGGGTGTTCCTGGCCATGGGAGGAGTGGAGAAGGTGGGGACATTCCAGAGGAGTGGTGGGCGGGGCTGATGGAACAGCTCAGACCGTGAGCGCTGAGAACTCAGGGCTGGGAGGGGCTCTGTGGCTTTGGTCTGGGTCTCAGGCCCCAGTGGCTGCGGCAGACTCAGCCTTGGGCCATCCTGACCCTGCCAGGCTCCCCGTCACACCCAGGTCCCCACAGCGGCAGCAGAGCGGCTGAGGAGGAGCCCTCCGCCTAGGCAGAGGAAGCAGAGCAGTCTCCAAGGCCCTGGCCACCCAGGTCTCCGAAGCGGAGGACAGCCAGGCGGTGGACCTGACGCAGAGGGAGCCCTCCCTGCCGCCCACCACACCTGCACCAGGAAGCCATTAGGAGCCTGTTTTGATTGGCTCGTTGCAGTGGGGCTCATTATTTTTACAGGGAACAATTTCTAACAATTTTCCTTGTCACTCAGGGCCGCTGCTACTAGCTGAGTTACCCAGGCCGTTATAAATACATTATCAGATATGTTCAACAAGCGTTTGCAGGTAAAAATAATCCCAGCAACATTTGCAGGCAGCAGCACAGAAGTGGGGCTGATTTCAGGGAGTCACTCCAGCTCCTCATCATCTGTCCTGCGGGGCTGGGTCCGGGGGAGGCGGCTGGAGGGGCTAGCAGGGCTTCCCCACTCCTCCGCCTGGCCTCCCCTCCACCCCGGACTCCCTGCAAGGGTCAGCGGTTAGAGCTGCAGACCTGGGACCTGGGTAGGCTTGCTGTCAAGGGCAGGGGTCCCACAGGCTGGCGGCCCCTGCAACCTTGTGGTAGCACCTCCTGGGAGCCGCTCACAGACAGACCTGCCCGGGCCAGACCTGCGGGCTGGGCATCTGGGGCACGCAGACTCTGCTCATGGGTGGGGGTGGGGGAGTCGGGAGGCACAGCCCACAGCACAGTCAGCTCCAGGGCTTCTAGCTGGGGTGCAGGGGCTGTGCCTCATGACTCGGGCTGGCAGTGGTCTGTAAGGTGGGTCAGGGGCCGCCCGGGCTGTGCAGTGGCTGTTTGGTGGTGAGTGACAGAGCAGGAGTGGGCAGGTGTCACGGCTCCAGTCACCTGCTAACTTCTCAGGACCATCCTCTCCTTAACACAGGACAGATACGAGCTAAGGGCCACAGGTCAGGGACACGTGGGGGACACCGAGCTCTCCTGCAATCTCAGGGAGCAGATGGCTCTGGGAAGGCAAGGTCTTCAGTCTGTCCCAGAGGAAGTCACAGGACAGGTGGGCAGGCAGGCAGGTACCTGGGTGGCAGGTAGCGCAGAGGGGTCACCTTGGCAGAGCTGGCTGGGCCGTGATGTCGCCTCCGTCCTACGGTGATCGAGTCTGTCTCGTCCTTGTTGGTTGCCTCTGTGGCACTCGTGTTCACAAGCTCAGCCCGTGTGCCCAGCTCACTGGGGTCTGGAAGTCCGTGCCTCGGCCAATGGTCTCTGCTCCCAGCGGGTGGTGGCCAGTGGGGCTCAGCCCTACATCCTCCCTAGTCCAGGGGACACACTGTCCACCCCCCTGTCCCCACCAGGCCTAGCACCAGGTGGCTTCCCAGCCCTCCCTGCCCTTGCCCATGCTTACTGCTTGCCCAATTTGCCCGGCCAGCCCCTGCATCGCGCTGGGTGCCCGCTCAGACCGACCTCCGCTCTGCCTGGCCTCTGCCCGCCGAGGCAGAAGTGTCACCCCGAAGTGCTGGCTTCTTTTCTCACTTGGGCCATGGCTCCTGTGGGAAGATCTTCCATTTCTTGTCCCAGCTGGGGTCACACTGGCTGAAAGCCCAGGGCCATTGTTCTCCAGGGACTTGTTTCCATGTAGCAGGGGTAGAGCCCCAGGGGAGGGCAGTGGGCACACGAGGGCCAAGGCACTGCCCGGTCTCCCTGGGCCAGGATGGCAGCACAGGGTGCGGGGCCCTTCAGTGTTCTGGGAACCTGAAGCCCCTTTCCTGGAAGGCCACCGGCGTCCAGGTGTGTGTGGCAGGAAGCTAAGGTGGAAAGACCCAGGCCAGAGCTGGAGACCTGGGCAGGGAGGGGCCAAGAGCAGGATGCGGTCTCCAGCACTGACCAGGCAGGGAGCAGAGCACAGGGAGGGGTGGGGCCGGTGTCCTCCCTGCCTGGACACCCCGCCTGCCCTGTGGACGTTCTGCTGCCCTGCCTGGAGGGGACCCTCCAGGTGCCCAGGTCCCTGCTTCTGACCTATCTCTCCCTGGTAGCCCATGGTGCCTGCATAAAATGGGCAAGGCCAAGAGCAGCCCAGTGTGGGGTGCACTTTCTACTCCAGGTCCTCACAGGCACAGGGAGACACAAGTTTCTCGGTGAGATTGCACCAGGTGGATGTCATCTCCTCCAGTGACAGAAATCAGGAAAGCGACCTCATGGGGGGGGGCGGACCAGATAAAGACCCCTGCCAGAGAGGCAAACAGGCTCCTTATCTTGACCGGGTGCCGGTCACCTGCCCTGGCCACATATCATCTCTTCCTGTGCCCTGGACCTACAGCCTTTGAGCCGTGCACCCCAACCGCATCTCGGCGGAGAAAGAGGTCGGTCTGGGACCCTCTGTATCTACAGGAAACAGATGGCCCTGCAGATTTAGCACTGCAAGTCTGTTCTAGAGGAATTCAGATGACAGGAGATAGTCACCCAGTCCGCCACCTAAATAAGGACATTTTTCCAAGAGAAGGGGCACTAAAAATAGGTAAATGTTTATCTCTCTATACTAATATATATAAAAATGCTAAGTATTTAAAACATCACATCTTCATATAAATGTAAACATAACTACGTGACTCTAGAGGGAATGTATAATATATATTATTTGTTTTTTGACTAACTTTGTTTTAATATATTGGCGAACCTGCTGGGGTTTTTCCGAAGGAGTTTTTTCAATAAGATCTTAACATTTTAGAATTTTTTTTCTTCCAGAAAATTGCTATGCCCTTCAGAATTGCATTTTTTTTTCAGTTAATAAATTTGAAATTGTTGACACCTTGAAGTGAGTCCTCTCTGTTAGACCGGAACATCTTTAATTGAGACAATTTTCTCTCTGTAGGTGCCAGAGTGCCTGGTAAGCACCAAGTAAATTCTGCTCGCTGGTTTATTATTTATTTATTTTGGCGTGGTAGCGTGGAGAGCTGATTCATCCCAGTGCACTTGCAGAAGCTGCTCCTGGCCTCACGGAGACCTGCTCTCGGGGTAGACAGCATCCCAACACCTTGTGGGAGATAAGGCATTGAGCAAGCTGTGTCTTTCGGAGCTGTTTCCCGGTGCGTCTCTGTCGAATGTTTCTCGAATTGTAGACACGGCAGACTTGCAGGTCTTTTCATCTCGCTCTACTCCGGAATGGTACACAAATTTTTCCCATTAAAAACAGGGCTTCCCTGGAAGACACTTTTCTGTGTATGAGAGATATTTGGAAGCACAATTATATAGTTTCAAGATTAAATCTTCTTGGCTGTCCAGACTCTGCGCTGCTTGGGTGAGGAGCGACTTCACCACTTCCCGTTTGCAAGCTCGGCCTCCATAAGCACAATTTTCAAGGCACCTTAAGAGCGGAAGGTTTTTGTTGCTGATGCCACTTTCGCTGATGTCACTGAGTAATCTGTTGCCCACAGCACTGAGATTTGTTTACCCGGGTTCCGATGCCACGCAGGACTCCCAGGCGGGGCTGCACAGCGGCTCTTTGCCGACTCCGGCTTTTCTGGGGTCTTACTCGAGGCAGAGACTGAGCGTGCCCTGCCGTGTCGGAGGCTTTTTAGAGACTCGTCATCAGTTTGTCACACAGCGGTGTGGGTCGGAACGACTGCTCACAGGGCATCACTCGTAACCCTTCATGGACACAACTTTGGCCGTTTCCTAGTTAGATGGCCCCAACTCAGACCCGGATTTGTGGGACGCAGCCCCCGTGACCCGTTTTGAGTCCACATTTGCCCTGTGGGTTTCTTCCAGTGATGGGATGATCACTCCCACCCTGGAATGTTTGCAAGTGTGTGTGTGCGGGACACTGAAACAGGACTTCATGCCCCAAGTGGGCCCTGGGCCTACGGCGCCGTCACGGGAATGTCAGATGCCTCTCTTTGAAAGCTGCGTTTTAGACCCAAGGGTGTGGGGCAGCATGGAACCATTCTTGGAATTTGATTCCCCCCTGTGTGAAGTGAGGTCACCCACCACAGATGCCCAGCCCCACTGACCGCGCCCTCCCTGCTGCGTGGGAGCAGAGGCCCCACGTCCACATGGAGGGAAGCAATCCAGGAAGTCCGTGCAGCGAGCTGAGCTCAGGAGAATGGCCTTGTGGGGAGACAGAAGCTCACCCCGGCCTCTGCTGCTGTGCGGGTCAGGTCCTGGTCCTCGGTGAAGCCTTCCTACAGTGACCGCTGTCCTTGAAGTGGACGTGGCTCCCTCGGCTTTCTCGAGGTCCGCACTCTCACTTCAGCCTGGGGTACAAGTGGCGTCCACTTTTTGTTACTGTACATTTTTTGTTACCTCCAAAGCAGGATGCCCAAGAAGAAAGAGGCCGACCTAGCGCACGGTCTGGGCCGCCCAGCTCCACACGCTGTGGGGGTGTGGGGGCGCGGGTCCTGCTCCGGGGAGAGGGCCATGGTAGTGGCAGGCAGAGTCCATGGGGGATGAAGGATCCTGCCGTCCGGGGGAGCGGACAGAGCTGGGAGGTGCTGGGTCGCCCCTTCTCATTCAGTCCCCCGCAGAGGCTCCGGGGTGGTTGAGAGCCAGCTCCAGTGACCTCAGACCTGCTGGGGCACGCGCCTGGGCACCGTGCCCCCCAGCTCCGTGGCCCCTTGAGGACGCTCCCACCACACACAGACTAGGGCCGTCAGTACACGCTGTGCTGGTGACATGCTCCTGTCGGTTCTAATGGCCGGTGACAGTCCTGTGCTTGTCCCTCCATTATTTTAGTTTATTGCTGCCCAGAGCGTTCATTATAAAATTTGTAACTCATTAGGAAATAGTAAGTAACACCTTGCACATTTATCTAACGATCCAGAAGGATCATATGTAGCGGGAGCAGGCAGGGTGCTCCTGCCCGGCCTCGGGACGCCAGGCTGTCTCCTGCATTGGGTGTGATGCGTGTGTCTCCTCGAGGGTCCCCTGGGCTTGACACCTCCTAGGGGGGGTGCTGTGGGTCAGAGCACAGCTGACTGTCCAGCAAGCGTGGCCGGATGTGAGGAAACGGTGCCAGGAAACCTCCTCCGCGGGTGAGGCCAGAGGAGGTCGCCCTCCAGCATTTCTGTCCGACAGCTCTTGCAGCAGCTTCTGACCACGCCATCCCCAGGGGCCCGGGAGGGACGGACGCTGGCTCTGAGAAGGGTCAAGGGCAGCCCGTCGCGTCCCTGCTGGCGGGCTCCAGCCCCAATTAGAGGAGATGGTCGGCGGCCTGTGTACAGCTCTGGTCCTAGAGGACAGAGGCGCTGCAGAGACCATGAACGTGCGTTTCAGCGGTGACGTTCACCGCGATGCTGGATTCCCAGGTGCTGACCAGACGCCAGGGTAGCAGGCGTGGGCAGCGGTCAGTCTACTGGGGATGACCAGACAACCCTGCCTAGGTCTCCCCTTTTCTGTGAGCCCAGGAGCGGAAGGCTGATTTCTCTGTCCTGCTCCATCCCTGGCAGCTGGGCATCTGGCCACACTGGCCCATAGTCGCCCCTGCCACCACTGCAAAGGTCTTCAGCCTGGGCCTCCTACTACGCATGTGTCCCACCCTGAGCTGACCTGCTGAACTCGAGCCCCGTAAGGCAGGGCCTGTGAATCTGTGCTCTGAGGGCCCATGTTACTCCCACAGACAGCAGCCACCCAAAGGGAACCGTTCCCCCTGCTGGCCTTGCTGGTGGGACTTGGTTATTTGCTCCCCTCCCCTCCTGTGTCCCGCTTGGCCCCTGAGCCATGTATGCTGCAGAGGCTGTGGCTGCACACACTTCCCGGGTGGCACAGCCCTGGCCTGGCAGAGACCTGGCCTGGCGGCTGTGCCCAGGGAACAGAGCTGGGTGCCCCGAGCACCCCTTCTGCCCACCACCTGGACTAGACTGCTCGCTCCAGGCCTGGGGGAGAATGACTGAATGTCCCTAAGGACCGGGGGATCCCGGCTCAGGGCTTTGCCTCCACCACCAAAGAGACATCTCACCGCAACGCTGGAGGAGGTGAATCTAGAGGCAGGAGGCCAACCCAACAGCCCACGAGGCCAGCGGCATCCACTGCCCAGGACCCCAACCTCCCTGCAGGGCTGCCTCTAGCCCTCAGCCTCCCTCTGAGGTCTTCTGACTGGGGCATCTGCAGGCCTGGACAGGTGGTCAAGGTCAGCTTCTTTTCCCTGTAAACCTGGGGCCACAGCAACTTCACAAAATCACCTGTATTTCTGACTGTGTTCTGTCCCACGCGAGTCGCTGTCCTGGGGTTTCCATAGCACTGTTGCACAGACCTGAGTTCTTCAGGGTGGAGTCTCTGCCTCTCAGCACATTGTCCCCAAGGTGGCCCAGAAGGCTGGCTCTGTGGCAGCCACCGGGCAGGGGAAGGGAGGCAGGGACATTGGGGGAAGGAGAGAGGCTCTGGGGGGCACGAGGCAGCCCCTCACGGCTCCTGTTCTCCTGGTCTGTGTCCAGCCAGGAAGGACAGCAGGCTGTGCTGGGGCTGCCACTCCTCCCTGTCACAGGGTCAGGCTGCTGTGTGTCCAGTTCACTGTGTGCTGGCTCCGGCGCCCAGGACACCCAGCCCCAAGCACAAGCCATGCAGGGACAGGCCGAGGAGGACTCCGGAGTCCCTGAGGCTCGGGAAAGCGGCCCGGAGCGGGACGTATCCTGTGGGCACACACACACATCTTGCCCCACAGCTGGGGATGCCGGAGGGCAGCCACCCTGGGGTCTGTACCTTGGGAACCACAGGACATCTGGGGCTAAACACAGAAGGGCGTGCTGCCTCTGCGGGCTTGCTATCCTGTAGGATGCTGTCCTGTAGGATGCTATCCCAGCATGCTTTGCAAGCTCTGGCCCCACGTGTGGGAGGAGCCACTGGAGGGCTGTTCTGCAGCTCCAGGTGCGATGCGGCTACTAGCCAGCCCTCTCCTCAGGATCCCAGGGCCACCATGGCCCCCAGGCAGGATGCAGTAGAGACACCATGCCCAGCTGGGCAGGTGACATCCCTGCTTCCCTCCCTGCTCCCTGGAGCTGTGCGCAAGGAAACTCAGAGGCCACAACTGACTCAGCCCAGAGCAATGGCCACCAGGTTTAGGGTGGAGTGGGAACCCAGGTGAGTCTCACCCCAAGTGTCCCCGGCCTCGGGACTTGGCCACTTACCTTCCCTTGGCCTCTCCATGCCTAGCCGGGTGGCAGAGATTAGGGTCTGGTCAGCTCCCACAATGGCCTGTCAAACCGGAAGGAGCAAAGCCGTACTGGGCTCACAGTTTCAGAGGTCTTTGTCCATGGTCAGCAGGCCCAGTGGCTTTGGGTCTGTGGCAGCACAGGATCTCACGGCAGGATGGCAGTGAAGGAAGCCAGTTTACCTCAGGAAGGCTGGAAGCTGAGGGGGAGAAGGGCTGGATCCCATGGTCCCCTTCAAGGGCTCCCCTAGTGACCCCACTTCCTCCTACCAGCCCCCACCTCCAGGAGGTTCCAACTCCCCGAGTAGTGCTGCCGGCTGGGGACCCGGCCTTCCACACACGGGCCTTGGAGTCACTCAGGATCCAGAACACAGTGGACAGAGTCACACGGGCTCAGGGTTTCCTCCAGGCTCCTGCTTCCCAGAGCTATGTGAGTGGTCAGGGCAGCAGCCGCCACCCTTTTGTTGGGAAAAGGCTTACTGCACAACCACGTCCCCAGGGCCGCACTGCCTGGGGCGGTTTGGAGGTATGGGTGAGCCATAAGATGTGGCCACCCAGGCAGAGGAAGCACAATAGCTCATTATAAGACAAGGGGTAGAGAACGGAGGCTGGGCAGGCTGGGAGTCCTCAGCCTGGCTGAGAAGTGGGTGGCCTCCTGGAGGAGGTGACATGTCTGCTGGGTTAGCTGGGAACAGGGCAAGAAGGGAGCTTGGCAGAGTGACGAGTGCTTGAGGGTGTGGAGGTGAAGGGCCAAGAAGAGGTGGGCACGGCACGGGCAGTTCTGGGCACAGAGGCCGGTATGCACCACTGCGGCAGGAGGGGAGGGCTGAATGTCCAGCACCCAGCCGTGTGGATCAAGAGAAAGGTGGGAGGTGGTTGCAGGTCCTGGTATCCAGGAGTGACGAAGGTAGCTGGGGTGCTCTGATGAGGCTCTCAGAGATCCACAAGGAGCTGATATTTCTGGATATACAGGAATTTTGTGAGCAGGTTGTGTCTTCGTTATTTTCTCTTCTCTGGGACACAACGCCAGGCACCCACAACGCTAAGGATACGAGGTGTGTTTAGTTCACAGTTTGCAGTGGTTTTAGTCCATAGTTGCTTGGCTCCAAGGCAGGGTGGCATGGCAGAGGGGCATCACAGGGCAGAAACAGTCCGTGGCAGGGCAGTGGGTGCAGAGAGACCAAGGGAAGAAAGAGAGAGATCTCTCTGCTTACCAGCCACGCCCACAGTGACCTCTTTCTCCAACCACGCTCTGCCTCCCAACATCAAATTCGGCTACAAACTCATCACTCATGAGTATCACACCCCTATGACGCAGTCGCTTCCCCAAAGCCCCCCCTATGAGCACATGAGGCTTTGGGGAACATCTGGATATAAACCATAGCAGGTTGTGTTGTAGCTGGTAACCTAAACTGACCCCAGTGAGACCATTTGCACCATGGGAATTGGCAGACTCTACATTCTGCTTTGCTTTTCTGTTTCTGCAAACCTGGGTGGAGGCAGAAGGTGGCATCTGCTCCGGGACCCCACGGCGGGTAAGAGGCAGGTGAAGAGGAGTGGAGGGACCAGACTGCATACGGTGACCTCACCTTTCCCAGGTGCAGGGCTGGCAGCGCCAGGGCAGCCACACAGCACATGCGCTGCTTTTCCCGGGGCAGCTGAGAGCTGCCGGCTTCACAGAGTGTGGGGTGGACAGGCCACGTCTGGAGGGGAGCCACTCGCCACACAAGAACCGACCTTCCCACCACCCCTCGGACACTGCAGACACCCAGGACCAGCGAGCAAGCAGACGTTGCCTAGCACGTCTCAAGGGCACAGGGAGGCCAAATGGGGCTCAGGCCGGCTCTGAGAAATGGCAGCAGGGGTCTAGGAAGCAAGCTGCACTCTGAGAGAGCCCAGACCCTGGGTGCCCTGCAAGCCCTTCGCTCAGCCTCAGAGCAATGGGTGGCTGTGCACTGTCCTCTCTGAGTTAAAGCCTGCCTATCTGTGGGCTTGCTGGTGGGCAGGGGGAGCACAGTTATCCACTGGCTGAATCATCTCAGTGTGACACTGCAGGGGAGGAAACGCTGCCTCGCTTTGAGGGCAGGCGGATCGCAGAGAAGATGACGTCCACAGCTGTCCACGCGTGGGCTCCAGGCGACAGGCTCGCTCCGATCAGTGGGTGGTGCAGGCACGAAGTCTGGGTCCCCAGCAGGAGGGTATGGCAGCCTTTTGGGGAGCCGAGCAGAGGGATTAACACTGGGGACCCTGTCTCGTTCGAGTCAGTCACGGGCATTTGGCTTGCGCCACCCTGGGCCACACGGCAGGTCCCACTTCCCGCAGGAGGAGACGGTGCACAGCGGCCCTGGTCCCCAGGCAGGCGGCAGCTTCAATGGCAGAGTCTGTCCCTGGGTGAGGCCTGGATTCCAATTCCCGTTCCTCATTTGCTCTGAGCTGCATGGTCCCCATGGTGCAGGCAGACACGACAAACAGAAATCCGGCTGGCCAGTGGACTCCAGTGGCGGACCGACAGTAGAAGTGTTTTAGTGTAAGCAGGGCCTGTGCCATAGTGGGGATCTACTTAGAAAAGTTTTTAAGTCATTGTTCATCTGAAAACCAGGTTTATCTGGGCCTCCTGTGTTTTATCTGCAGCCCCACCCCTCGGCCAGTACCAACCTCTCAGAGCCTCAGTTTCCCCATCTCTAAACAGGAGATGATCTGCCCTGGGTGATGTCTGGGGTGAGTGCCGGGGGCTTTGGTCCAGCCAGGGAGGGGCAGCTCTTCAGGAAGACGCAGCTCCGCCGTCGCGCAGCTGGGTTGGCAGCGGAGCCTCCGAGGCCTCCTTCCCTGGGCTGCCACAACTTTCCCGATGTGGCTTCCTCGGGGAGTCTCCTCTGCACCTCTGCTCCCACTCCAGGCTGAGGAGTTGGAGGCCCCACACACCCAGCCCTTCCACGAGGCTGGGGCAGCAGCAGGAGGAAGGAAGGGTGTGCCGGCCGGGGAAAGCACAGAGGAGGCAGTAAGAGCAGGAGAACTTCCCTTTGGTGAGACACAGGCTGCAGCCACGCCAGCCCTCCTGACGACGTCCTCACCCAGCCGGACCCACAGCCATGAGCTCATCCCGTCCTGACTTGGAACCGACTGTCCATCTCGGGGACCTGCAAAGGCCCTTCTGCCATTCCCGTTTTCTTTCTAAACTGTGCTTTCCTCACAGCAGTGCATTTGCATTTTTAATGCTCAGAGCTGCCCAGATTGACTGAAATGACAGCGATTTGCATTTTCTGAGGTGGCCAGCCACTGCGGCTAATTTCCTAATTCGCATTTCTCTGAGAGAAAACTCAGAATCATAAGCCGTGATGACAGCAGCGAAGTCCCTGTTGCTCAGCTGTGGGTGATGATAGCCAGCTGGCGGCCGGCACGCGGAGGCCACCGGGCAGCCACCCCTGGGGCTCGGGAGGGAGCTGGCCTGCGGCCCCTGCGGACGGCCCCGGGGTGGAGGCGTCTCTCCACACTCAGTCAGCCAAGGCACCGGGCCCATCTCTGTGCAAAGCTGCTCCCTTCTGGGAGCCCCCAGAGCCACAGTTTTGTGGATTCCTAGACAGACTCGGGCAGTCGGGGAGGCCTGCTGGCCACAGTCAGGGCCTGCAGTGAGGGAGATCAGGGAGCAGGGCCAGCGGAGGAGGGCAGCACGGAGCAGTCAGCGGCCACTCCACAGCTCTCTCTTGCTTAGCAGGGTCGGGAGGCCTCACGCCCTGGCACCGAGGGACCGCATGCCCACAGCGGCCGGGTGCGAGCTCCCAGCCTCGGGCCGCAGCTGGACTGCTCGGCGGGGACTGAGCGACTTGACGTCTGGGAATGGCCTCCGCCAGGGCTCGGCCCAGAGTCCCCACCAGCAGTTGCCCGGCCTTGGGCTTTCCGGTGTGGCCACAGCCCTGAGATCAGGTTGACGGCCCCAGCTGAACGAAGACCTTCCTCAGGAAGAGGCGGCCCCTCCCGGAAGGCAGACTCCTCACCACCCTGGCCTGCGCGGGCCCCACCCTGGCTGACGTCTCAGCCGCGGGCACGCGAGATCAGTGACGCAGGAAGACAGCAAAGTGGCTGGCAGTGTAGGGGCCCCGGGCCACGGCACAGGGGCTGTCACGTGGCCTGTGACCAGGCAGCACGTGGTAGCGAGGACTGAGTGACCAGGCCAAGTTGCTCACCAACCCCTAGGAAGCAGAAGAGAGAAGGGAAGGAAGGTACAAGTGCCATAGCCCCCTCCAAGGCCACACCCCCAGGGACCCACCCTCCCCTAGGCTCCGCCTCTTAAAGGCATAGGCTGGGACCCAACCATCAACATTTGGGCCTTTTGAGACCCACATTGCATTCAGCCTGGAGCTCCCTGAGGCCACCACCCTAGTGCTGGCACCCCGGCCTGGGAGAGGCTGGACAGGCAGAGAGAGAGACAGGTGGGCGGTGGTGTGGCTCTGGGCAGGGTGGTGGGGTTGTCTGACCGGGAGGACGGCGCAGAGCCCTGTGGTGTGACCTGCGCTGTTCACACGCCTGCCCGCCCTCCGCTCAGGGCCCCTCCCGCCGGCCCTGCCTGTCTGCAGCCGCCTCCCTGGGTGCCCACCTCCTCCTTCCCCCCGGGCGCCCTCCAGCCCTCACTGGCCTTTGCAGCCGCACTGCTTCGTGGGACAGCCCTTTGCTGCTGAACCAAGGCAGAAACCTGGAGGCCTAAAGCGCCCTGAGCTGCTGATTGCACAGCTGCAGGGCTCGGGGTTCTGGGACCCAAGTGTCACAGGGCTGGCTCATCTCGGGGCTGTGAGGACAGCCCCCTCCCTACCCCCCCAGCTTACATCAGCCAGCCACACCCCTGGGTCCCTGGCCACTCTGCGTCCCCAAAGCGTCTCCCAGTGCAGCCTCTGCTCCTCTGACTCTCATCCCCTCTGACCCCGGGGGCCTCCTGCCTCCTTTGGGGCCATCAGACACCCCAGGTTCCTCCTCCAGACCCTTCCCGATCCCGTCTGCAAACCCCCTGGTAGGCAGGCAAGTGTCCCTAGGTGCCGGGTCCTGGGAAGTGGACCTCACTGGTGGAGGCTGCTGGTCCCACTCCAGGGGAAGAGCACCTGTATTTTATTGATGTCGCCACTGTGTTTATACAGCGCCCTGGCGTCGGGGCCCCTTGCCAGGTGTTCACCTACCCCCCAGACCAGATGCTCCCAAAGCCCCAAATCTCCATCCAGGGTTCAGGAAGCCACCAGCGGAGGAGCCCGCCGCAGCAAAAGCAGGGCAAGCGCTGAGGAGCCTCTGCCCAGGGCACTACTGTGGGCGGCGCCCGTGTGGCTGTGCACCACTGCTGGAGCCTGGCCACCCCGGTTCTGGGCAGCAGTGTGGGCAGAACATCCGCCTGTCCGGAAACCCAGAGGGAACCGAGTTAAAGTGGCAAACACAGATTTTCCCAGGCCTGCAGCACTGGGCCGAGGAGGCCGGGGCGGGGCTGGGTTTCCATGCAAACACAGACTGAGCGGGGACACTGGGGAAGGTGCAGGTCCCCCTCTCTCGCAGGGCGCTTGCTAAAGGCAGAGAGGACACCCAGCCCTCCCAGGGCGTAGGGAGTGGTCAGGTCCAGAGGGATCGCCTCGGGTGGTTCCGGGTAAACCTGGCCACCAGCGTTCTCCCCAGACCTACAGGATGGCCGGGGTGGGGGTGGGGGTGGGGACAGGGCTCAGGGCCAGATTCCAGCCTCGTCCAGTGCTCGGGGAGCCACAGAAGGCCTCGTGGACCGGTCTTCCCCTTGGGCCTGAAGCCTGGGGCTTTCCTTCCACAGTCCTCCTGGCCACGCGGCCCAGCCTGGCTGTGTCGGCCCCGGAGAGGTGTCCGACCACACACTGTGAATCTCAGGAATTTGCTCCCTTGCTCTTTTCTTTAGTTTGTGTTTTCACACAGCTGGTGATCCCAGCAGAGCAGATGCTTTGTAATTTTTATTAAATAAATTAACAACCGTATCAGCTACTAGGCTGACAAGGGGAAGAGCAGAGACACCCACTGCTGCTCCACAGGTGCCTGGGAAGATGCCCACATACACCCAGTGCCTCCCCAAACGCACAGGCAGGTCTTGGGGTCCTCAGAATTCCTGGGTGCAAAGTTTCCAGAATGAGCTTCTGCTCACGTTGTCCAACAACAGCTGAAGGCGCCGTCTCCCCCACAGGGTCTGCCCAGAGCCGCTCCCTTCTTTTGCCTGGTTTCAGGGTGCTGCCAGCTCACCGGGGACCCATTGCTCGACCTGCAGGATGAGGTCGCTGCTCAGCTGGAAGGAGCTGCTTTAGTCCACCCATCCTTCCCATGCACGGCTCATGGCCTTGGGGGCTGGGCAGCATGCGTCTGTCCCCATGGTGCAGCCCCATGGTGACCTGAAGACCTGATGGGCAGGAAGAGCCTCCCCGGGGAGCGCGGACACTGGGCAGGGACAGCAACCTCCCTCTGCAGGCCGGAGCTCCCCTCAGGCCTGAGAAGATTCCCAAGGCTGTCTGGGCGTCAGCACGGACCGGTCACTGGGCAGCCATCCTGCCCTGGAGGCAGCGACGGTCCCAGGAGAAGCAGAAAGGAAAGGGAGGAAGCAGGCAGGGAGAAGATGGAGGAGTGGGGAGGAGACGAGGAGGAGCGGGAAGGAGAATGGGAGAGGACCCAGGGGGCGGTGGAGGCCGTGCCACGGGCAAGGCGATGACAGGGACGCGCTGCACCCAGACGGGGGCTGGGAAGCTTCCCAGAGGTGAGAGAGGACGGAGGTCCTGGGCGGGGCGGGGCACGCAGGCGGGCGGTGCTCCCTGCAGGACAGGCAGGCAGGTGCTGGGTGCCGAGGGCGACCGGAGCGGGGGAGGAGGGCTGGGCCCGGAGCCGGTCTGCGCCTGGGACCCGTCACCAGAGCCGTAGGGAGCTCGTCAGACTCCGGCCAGGCAGCGAGGTCACACGCCCTTGTCCTCCTCCCTGTCCTGTGTTCAATGTTCTGGGTGCCAGACGCTGCTCTAAAGAGCTGGGCCAGTGGTGATTCAGATCATGGAACCTCAAGAGCTGAAACTGTTATCCTGTTTTGTAGGAAGGCAAGTGGAAGATCAGAGAGGTTGTACAGCCTCCTGAGGACACACAGCTTAATGTAGGGTGCGTGGCAGGGCTCCGGCCCGGGTGGTAAGGCCAAGCCTACTCGGTCTGTTTGCCTGCAGTAGCACAGAGTCAGGGAGCTCAGGCCTGGATCATCTGGTGGTGCTGACAGAAGGTGGATGCCAGGGCCAGAGCTGGCCATGGAGCCCGGGAAGCGTGAATGCCCAGGTCCTGCTCCGTGCGGTGGAGGGCGCTGGCTTCCGACTCCGTCGACAGACACATCTGTCCCAAGGGAGGTTCCGGTCCCGCTGGCCCTGCCGGGGCAAACTCCTTCCCCTCCAAGGCTGAGCACCCCACGTGCTTCAGAGCTGCCTCTCCTGGGCCAGTGAGCAGCTGCCTCCTCCCAGAGCAGCTGCTGTGAAATCCGGGGAGAAAGGCCAGGCGCGGCTGTGGCCTGACGGCCGGAGCAGCGACGGCAATGGTGACCGCCCAGTGCACACCCATTCCGTCTTCATGGTCTGGGCAGCTAAGTAGCTCTGACTCGGTGCCCACAGCTGCACCAGGCCCTCCCTGGAAGCTGGGCCGCTCCCCTCCCTGCCCGGGCCTCTGAGCTCTGGGAGGGATCCTGCGGGGCTTGGGCGGGCGCTCCTGGGACCGGGATGGCCAGGGCAAACTCGGGTCAGCATGTGTCCCTCTGTGCTGCCGCTCCGAGAGGCGGATTCATCTGCCCTGCCCCGAATCTGTGGAACCGGCACCTCCTGCCCGGCCAGCCAGAGCTACCGGCAGTGGTGTTTGCAGACTCCTGCTGGTGTCCACACGGGGCTGCAGGAAAGCAGGTGCACTGGTTGATACATTGTGTCAGCTTGAGAAGTTTAGAAGTTTAACTGAGAGACTCAGCAGGGAGCCAGGGTTCTTACTTTGCGAACATCCTCAGTCTGTGCAAGAGGAGGGCACAGAGATTATGTGAGTGCCACACCCACTCTTGAGGGGTGGGGGTGACCAGTGTACAGTATAAGGGAGGAGAAGGGGCTTGTTCCACCCTTTTGGCTCTGGCTGCTGCCTTGAAGTGCTGCCCCAGTGCCACGCCACCCTGCCTCGGTTATGGACTGAAACCTCCACAAACACCTGGGGAGTGACGAGTGGGGCGGGAGCACCCGGCAGAGGCTTGTACACTCGTGTCTGCAGCAGCCAGAGGTAGACGCAGTCACATGGCCACTGGCGCATGGGTGGCTGTACCTGCAATGTGTGTTCACGTGTCTGTGCACACAGCGGAAGTTATGTGGCCCTCAGGACCACAGCTCCACACGGGTAAACCGGAAACCTGTGTGGAAGAAATCTGAGGCAAAGGCCAGGTACTGCTCACTGGCACAAGAACGCAGGGTACAGAAGGGTAGGGGCAGGCGCACCCCTGTCCTGGGCTCCATGTTACCCTTGCGTCCTGCAGCTGACAAGAGCGCTGCTGCTGCTGCTGCGAGGTCCTGGGACCTCCCTCCGCGGGAGGAAGAAGGTGACCTTCCGTGAGATAGGAGCTGACCTTCAGTGGGACGAAGGAGATGTGTGGAGAAGCATGCGGTCAGGGAACTGTCCCCTGCTGTCTTGGTTACCTTTCTCTTGCTGCTGAGACAAAATACCCACCACCCAAAATGAAGGAAGGAAAGGTTTATTTAGCTCACTGTTTGTAGAGGTTTCACCTCTCACCAGGCCCTGCCTCTGAAACCCCTCCTCACCTGCCACACCACCAAGCTGGGTCCACACTGCTCATACAGGATACAGAAGATTTGGGGACACTCATGCCACATCCAAGCCACAGTGGCTGGTGCAATTTGCAGTCCACACTGGGAGCCTGGAGAGCAAGAGCAGGCTCCATGCACAGCCACAAACCCCAGACGGGGTCCAGGCAGATCAAGAGTGGGCCCCTGCTTGCTACAGTCCCTGCTCGGGGAATCTCACGGTCAGAGCAGCGATCACTCTAAGTACTGTGCGGATGAGGCCTCCCACTCTTCTCCCATCTCAAGGTCAAGGCTTCGAGCTAAATTGTGCCCCAGATTCTCATGTGTGTGCGTGCGTGTGTGTGTAAGGTGACTGGGCCATGCGACACTGCTCATCAGTGAACTCATCCACAGATGAGTTCAATAGTCCAGTGTGCTGCTAGGGGGCAGGGCCTGACGGGAGGTGGGCACTGGGGTGTGCTCCGGAAGGCTGTGCTCCTGGCTCAGCTCCTTCCTTTTCACTCTGCTTCCTGGTCGCTGTGAGGTGAGCAGCTCTCCTCTGCCAGCCCTTCCGCCACGCCCTTCTGCCTTGGAGCTGGAGGACCACGGACTGAATCCTCTGAACGCCGTGCACTGTAATAAACCTCCTTTCAGTTGCAGGTTTCATGCATGCTGTCCCAGAGAAGCAAAAGTGGCTGATAATTCAGAAAACTTAAGAAGCCACAACCCTGGTCAGTTCAGTCACTTCTGGGGCATGACCAGAGTTCCTGTGTTTGGAGAAACCTCAACCCCGCAGTCCTGATCGCAATCCCAGCTCCCCCTGGGTTTGCTTATCTAGGCCGAGCTTTCTGGAGCTCAGCAAAATGAAAGAGAAACAGCAAGAGAGGAGGCCTCATTGGTCTG
>RJWM01020023.1:0-25089 GCA_004363535.1 Dasyprocta punctata
ATTCTTTTCTTCACTAAAATGAAACCTAGAAAAATCTGTCTAAAGAAGTTTCAGAAGAGACAGGATTAGCCGTTAGGATTATAGCTCACATATCCCAAATTACCCAACCTTTCTTACCGTAACAGACTAACAAAAATAAGATATAATGGGATTGATACAATTTATACATACATAGTTTACACAGTTTTAGCTATCATCTGTGGATGAGATGAATGGCATAGGAGTTTCGGATTCAAACTCAAAATAAATAAATAGTGGGAAAATAAATTCCCTTATGAGGTCAATGCCTTCCAGACTCCACATCTTATTCTCTAATGTCTTGCATATAAAATTTTGGCCATTTCCAGGAAAGATTTGCTCATAAAAAGCTCATTTCCTTTCTTTGAAGTGATAGAAAGTTAAATTACTATGCTTAGGAGACACTTAAGGGAAAGAAAATTAAAAGGTCATAACAAAACAGTGCTAGCTTGAGTGCAATTAACAAATTTGTGTGGAAAAATAAGCTAAATTCTAAATTGATCTGGTAGTGTAGTCTGAGTTACTTACAGAAAAGTCTGAAAAATATTCTAAACTGGAATAAGACATCTATTCCATTAATTTTTTGGTATAGGACTTAACAGACATACAAAAAATGCTTCATAAGTGGGCCTTCATCTATGAATCCTCTCATTAAAATACTAGATCAGACAAATTAACTATTTCAAATTTCCCAAAAAAGACACAACCACTAAAGACACAGTTACAAAAATTAGGTGTACCAGTGATTCTTAAGTGGAAGAAGTAACTGGAGTAGCAAACATTTGCTGTGACTTTAGTCTCCTAGATCCTTCTCCATTTTTGGCTCAGTTTTGAGGGAACAGACTAGGAGAAGCTCATGCTAAGGCCCCAGGAGGTCCTCCGTATGTGATTAAGGGTGGGCACATAGCAAAACCAAACCCATGAGCTTAGGTTTGCAACTGTGACTTTTCCCTGTTGCAGTGAAAATGCAAGCTTAGAACATGTTCAGTCATCTTATGATAATGAGGGCAAGAAAAACAATATACATATATATATTCCCTACTAACCAGCAGTAGGACCCTGAAATTAGACTTTTCTTGAGCTCTGTATGGAACCAAAGCAAACTTCACTCGTAGACTGTTCAATTATAAGAACAACTAAATCCACAGTTAGCATAAGTTTCTCACCATTCAAAGTTAATGGATAGGAAAATAAGAAAAGTAAGGTAGATTGGATTCTCCATGAAACTGAACCACTGCTCCTAGAGTCTCATATTGGGCTGAAAATCAACAGGATACTGCTATCAATCAGATTTTGGGCTTTTACATAACAGTTTAAAACTCAGATTCTGTCTATGTTATGGGTCCCCAAAATCACCCTCAGTCTCACTAATGCATAGCACATAGAAATTCTTCTATATATGACTATGATTTGTAACAGCAAAAAGATATGCAGTGGAGAGGAAAGGCTCAATAGAATGAAGTCTGGAGGACACCAGGCCCAAGCTTCTAAGTCTTCTACCATTGGTTTATACAGAGGATGTGCTTCTTTTCTTCGGCTCTAAGTTTTAAGGACACCTATAAAACGTTATCTACTAGGGAAGTTTATTAATTACACAGTGCCTGGTGAGAGTCTGTCACTTTAGGCAGTGTCTATCTAGCATGCACCCACCCCCCAGGCTCCCAGAAGAAAAGCAGATGTCCCACAGAAGTCACACAGTTTGTGCAGGTTGCACATAGTGGGCCACTGTTGCCAGTAAGGGAAAGTTCTACCCATCAATATAGAGAACTGGTGCTCTCAGTTTATCAGCTTTTATCATTCAAGTTCCCAAACACCAGCCAAAAGCCACTTCTGGAAGCAAGCACTTAATCATGATGGCAGCCTTAGGCCTGTAAGGCTCTTTTCTTTTGGGATACATCATGATTTCGAGTTATTACACCCACTCGTCCACAGGCCTACTGCCACTTGCCACACTCTGTGGAGAGAGTTCTCATTTACTGAACTGGACGACCTTACAGAAACTGCAGATAAATTCTATGTCCCACTCTCTCCTCACCTCACTTCAGGCTCCCAAAGTCCCTTTCATGGCCTGTTCTGGCACAGCCAAGTAAGCTAAATGACAAGACAATGTTTGATTTTTTTTTTTTTTGTATCCAGACTTTTTAGTACATCCTACTTCTTTAATAAATATTTGCTGAATGAGTATCTACATTCCAGTATGTAAAACTGTCAGTCTCCTGGACTAATGAATCTTTCTCATTGCCTCTTCACTGGGACAGTCAATGCTCTGAACATGAGTATGTGCACACATGATACATGCAGGACAGCACTTTTAGACACAGACCCACAGGCAAACTAACCCAACTGCGGTCACACAAGACTGCTTCCTTTGCCAGAGCAAAGATGCATTCGTTGCTTTGGATACAAGTCACTAAATTAACCTAGAGAACACAAATGTACTTACATTCATATGAACTATTTTTAAGTTGGAATTTTAAAACCAGAGTAACTTACAAGTCTTATTAGGAACAAGGATTAGATCAGAAAAATACTTTGTTTTTATATTATTCTGAAGACTGTACTGAAGAAAAACGGTGGCTAGAAACCATGTTGCATTCAGCATCTCCGCCCTGTTGCTCTGGCTGCTCTCCACAGATCCCAGCTGCAATCTGCTCACAGGCAGCCGGGAATAATGCTCATCCAGGCTGCTCAGTGCGCGGGGGCCTGGCAGCCGTCCTCTGTGAGAAGCACGGCCTGCAGATGACTGGTTCAACACACAGCTAAGCTCCAGGCTGAATGCATCATCATGACTTCAAGTTTCTAGAAGAGTTGCTTCAGTTGGTGGCATTCCCCCCACACACACCTACAAATATGGTCAAAGAATACTGTCTTTAAGTAAATAAAACATATTGAATCAAAGTACAGGACATGTGTACAAGGGGATTTTCTTCAGTACTAGTCTTACCTATGGTGTTGAATGTAACAACAGGATATGTCTAAGGTCTCTAGATATTAATATTCTAAAATACACCGAACAATCACAGAGCTGAAGAAGTCTCAGCAAGCAATCATCTATACCCTTTTAACCTAATAAACAAATAGTCTGATACAAATTTAGACAGATATTCGTATGGTGTTAGACCTTTAATAAAACGCCCGGAACATTTTTCCAAATATCCCTGAGCAGCTCATTCTACCCTCACAGATGAACTATCCTTTGAAATCTTTAACCAACATCTCTTTGCTTTAATAACTCACGTTAGGTTAACTGACATCTCACTTAAACAGTACGCTCATAATTTTACTACATGAAATAGTTGGTTAATAGGATTATCATATTATGTAAAATATCCTCCATTTTTAAAAACACTGTAACTTTACCACTATATGTAGATAAACTTGTTTCTGGGAAGAACTCACCTACATCATGTAAATTCTCATTTTTGCATACAGAGAGCCACTATTTGCTTTCAACTGAGACTAACTCAGCAGTTTTCCATCAAGCTCACATTTTCGACCCACAATCCTGGAAATCTGTAACTTAAGAAATTCAGCTGTGAGCAAGTTACTATCTGAATTACCCGCAAGTCACAGCTAATGAGGTAAAAGTATCACCTGAATTTCATCTGCTGAAAGTGAGCTATCATTACTGTGTTGGGGGATTACACATATGCATTCAGCTACATTCACACATGCATACTTACACACGAGATAGAAAAATTATCAGATAACTTCCCCTGGGGTTTTATCTCAACTCAGAGAAATAGTTTCATTTCGTCAGTTTTTATGACAGTCAAACCTATTTTTCTGTCCTGCTGGGTCCAGTCTGTTCTTTGTTGCTGGGCAACCAGAATGATGAGGATAGGGTGATGACAGATAATCTCAGCTGCATTATTTGGGCCAAGTAAATATTAAAACAATTACTAAAATGTGTATCAAAATATAACCTGCCTAAATGTAGGAGGTTCATAGGTCTTTTGTGATTAGTTTAAATTAAAAGTTGATAAACTGGAGATGATCACAGTAAGGCTTTTTTCCTACTTCTAATATGAAAACAGGCAAAACGATTCTGAGAGACAAAAAAAGTAGGTAAGATAAAATTTGTTTTCCAATGACCACCAGGAAGTAAACTATGTATTTTCTTGGTTACTTTTATTAATGGAAAAATCAACTTCTTTGATTTTGTCTCTTTATTTCTTCCATTTATGCAGTAAGTTATTTCTTTCAAGAACTATGCAAATTAATCCATAAATCAAGCATATAAATAGCTGTTTGACAATATCTATATGTAATCATAAAAATGCTTATAGCTATTGCACTTTAATGTTCTATTAGAATTTTCTTGGTATTTCAAATAGCACACACACCTTCAAAATAAGAAATCCATTCTATTTTATTGGGTCTTACAACGAGTATGTATTAGTCCTTCAAATACTGACAAATTCATAAAAATCCATCAAGATATAAAATGATGAAACAGAACATAAGCATATTTTATTTATAGAAGCAGCTATCAAAATTAAATTATGGCAGTTTTCCTTATTTAATGGTCTCAGTGGAGACACAAAATATTTTTCTATTAAGTCTATAAACTATTTTCTAATTTATGAGCTTCCAAAACTCTGCTTATGGGGCACTCACGATGGCTTTCCCATAGAAATTCAGAAATCAGAAGCTCAGAGACCCACAATATCTTACCAATTCTACAATGTACCTGACAGATAGTACTAATATAAAACCTGTCCATAATAGAGAATGTAGCTTTTCAATGGGACAGTGTGTTAAGTGATGATCCAGATTTGAATGTCAAGATTACAGATCTCTACAAATCACCTTGGAAAGAGAATCAGACACATCTCACTCACCACTCTCCTGTGAAGGCCCTAGAAGGCATGAAACAGAAAGGTGTAAAGGTCTCAAAACACATGGGCTGGACATTTGTCCTAGGTTCTCTTTTACATATCATGGCAATTAGCCTAAGTCCTTCTCTACTTTCACTTCCTCATCCCAGTGTTCTCTGCTTTTTCTGCATATTAGAAAGAGAACAGAACTTCAAAGACCAAGCTCATGACCCCTCCCCTTCTTTTTCCCTATTCATTCTACCTTTGCAACTACATTTTCAAGTTCCAGTGTACTAGAGCTATGGGGAAAGGCCACGTGTTGTTATTCAGGGACGGAGGGGATGCTGAACAATTCATCAATCACAATTTTGGGGCTAGAAGAACCACAGACCATTTACTGTAGGAATCAGAGGTGAGGTACCTCTTCCTAAAATTCACTCTTTCCCTTAATTATTTTTGGACAACAATGAGAGAAAACAAAGCTACATGGAAGCAATATAGAATACAGTGATGGAACGATGGACATGAAAAGAACAAATTAACAATTTTAATTGTGAAAAGGGTAAAATACCTTAAAATGAGATTTTTTTTTTCTTGTTCATTATTCCATTACTCCTTAATAGTTTTAATAGTAAGAACCTGCAGACAATCACAAAGAGCTATGTGATAGCTTTTGGGTTGAGGCAAATAGGAAAGTGCATGTGGCTACTTTGTGCTCCTGAAAAGCAAAGGAAGAAGAGGCCTGAAGCAACAGACTGTTCGTGGAGGAGGCAGACAGGGAGAAAGAAGAGCAAGCAAAGCGGGGAAAGGCCAGGATGGCTGAGGATAACTTTGAAATCAAGAGGTAGAAATTGGGGGTGCAAGCTTATGGGGATCATGGTGTCAAGTATGAGTTTTTTTAAGACCAGGAGGGTGTTCTCTTTCACTTGTATATCCAGATCAGTATTTCACCTTCCACTACAAGCACTGTTGGGCCTGGGCACAGGGTAAGGCAAAGGCAGGTTTGGTGTTTACTCAGGAGGAATAGGAAAATCGATCTTCCGTGGAATGTGTGAGGAAGATGAAAGGAAATTCTATGAGGCAATTCTGAATAGTCATGTAGCTGATGACACTTGTGTGTGAAGGATACTGACAAATTGGAGATGTGCTTTATTGAGGTGAGATCTGAAAACCATTAAGAAGAAAATCTTTTTAAGAATTGATTATGTTAAAAAGGAAATAATTCATGTGTGCAGAGGCAAGTTGTACTCACTAGACATACAGTGATATACTTTCCATGAAAACCTCCAGGATAGCCAGGCATGGTGACTCACGCCTATAATCTCAGCACTCCGGAGGCTGAGGCAGGAGGATTGCTGTGAGTTCGAGACCAGCCTGGGCTACAAAGTGAGCTCAAGGCCAGCCTGAACTGCATAGTGAGAGACTGTCTCAAAAAGACAAAAAGAAAACCTCCAGGATAGAGATTAATTAGAGGAAGAAAATTAATATTTTATTCTCATCCATTTTCAAATAAAGATTAAAGGATTATACTGAAATCTTTCAATTATATATACTACTTTGAGGTCTAAATGGATAATATTTCCTAATGACATAAATTCCTTTTATAAATCATTTCTTCTTATTTATAAATCGTTTTTAGAAATATTTTATTTTCTGAAATCAGAGTAAAAAGGATGAACTTTACAAAGAGCCTAACAAATTTATCCAATAAAAAAGTTTTTATCTGTCAATAATACAGCAAAAAATGAAACACCTTTCAATTTTTCAGGATTTGAAGCTATTTATTTTGCCTACCATGGATATAAAGAATGTATTCATCTTTAATTTATTGTAATTATTCATTATATACAGACCCAATACACACTTGTCTAAGGTTACAAGAAAATAGATCAAAACACAATGCTGATTCTCCAAATACACGTCTTTGTGCAGAAATAAACATTTTGATACAAAGTAATAAAGTGAATTTGAAATAGCTGTGCTGAGAAGTCAAGTGGCCAAGGGATCCTGATCTTGAACCTGTTACTTGTGTTCTTTTTTTTTTTTTTTGGTACCAGTGATGGAACTGATGACCTAGCACTTGCCAGGCAGGCACTTGTGCTGCTGAGCCAAAACCCCAGTCAAAGGGGTCCTGATCCTGACGAAAATCTCATGCTTCACTGTGCTGAGTTGGACAGTTTATTTAAAGCTGACTCAAAATTGTTGAAATGGTGCTGATAAAACATAAGTATGGAATTTCACAAGAATTTAATGAAAAAGTAAGCATAATTTGCACAGTGTGTATACTCAATCAGTGTCAGTTTTCTTCCATGTCTTTTTTATTTTTCAGGTTTGTTTTTGGGGGCAGGGTAACATGGAGAGGCCCTCGCTACAAACACCGAGAATTCGTAAGTGTTTAGTTTTCTCCTCTCCCTTTTCCATGTCCCCAAGTAATACTAATGGATGAAATCATAGATATGAGGGAATTTTAAAAAACGGCAAGTAAAAAAGGAGCCCTGTATTTCACCACAAAAATCAATCAATCAATCAATAAATAAATAAATGAAAAAAGAACTGGCGAGAAGGATGAAGGACCCTGGCTTACCATTTTACCTTGGGGTAGCTAATGTACAACATTCCCCTCTTTCTAAGAAGGATCCTCAGATCCTCTGGAGTCTGGGAAAGACTAGAAGCCTGTTTCTTGCCTCCCTGTCCACGCCCATGTATTGTCACATGCAAATTCATTTCCTTCTTGCATAACACACTCAAGGACAAACACACTTGCAGTCCTAGAAAGGAACATTGTTATATGCCCACTTGTAACAGTGTATTTTAATAAGTATGCATATTTTTATAATAAATTTTGGCATTTCTCTCAAGCACAGGGTCATTCTGTCTATATTTCATGGACAACAAACTCGGTATTTATGCCCTAACCATCTTTACATCCCAGTTGACACTTGGATAAACTTCACGTGCTGTTTGTTTTTTAAGGATACAACTATTGCCAAGCCACCTATGTATTACAGGTGATAATTTGACAATCTTAAGATAATTCCTTTCATACATAACCACTGGCTGGCTTTGATATATTTGGAATACTAATATGCTTGCCTGCTGCTCCAAAGATATTCTCTTCTGTTCTCTTGCATTCCATCTGTTACAGCAGAGGAAATCAACAACCCCGGGAAGCCACACAACACATCTGACAGCTGCAGGACTTGGATTCTAAATACAAGAAACTGTGATTCACTGACTGATAGGAAAAACATTCGCTTCTGGAGAGAGGGGCTGTGTATCTCATCATTTCTGATAAGCATCAGATATTATATTCTATTATGGTTTCCTGCTAGATACTTAAAGCATATGACTGAGTAAAAGCAGGAATGCTGGCCTTGGGAAGAACATGACTATATTTGTCTAAAAGCTATTAGAGGTTGTTGTTATTGTTAATACCTATGTTTTGTTTAAGTGAGCTACCTTTGAAGTACTGCCACTGCCCTGATATTTTGTTTTTCATTTATTAAAATTACTTTAAGGTCAGTTACTTTGGTCGCTAAATACAAACACCATCTTTGTTTCAGGCATGTCCATTAACTTCTCTTCATTGTTTTAAGGTACTAATCTCATCCAGTTGTCTCTCTTTTTGATAATTAGATTTAATACAGACTAAGGAGCAAAAGATAATTACAAAGGAGTTGCAAAAGGGGAATTTTACATAGTCTTTACTCTTCATTTCTGCTCCAGCATACTACATTATTTTTTCAATTTAAGAATAGCAACCCAAATTTACATTTTTTTTTTAATCTTTTCCTTCTTTGGCTACTTCTACACAAAGTCCATTTCCACTGCCTTTTCCAATGCTGGTGCACTTCCCTAAAACAAGATCTGAGAAGTTTTGGGGATCCAAAATAATATGAAATGCAAAATTCAGGTCCTACAGGTAACAACTAAAAGCATCAAAGACAGGAAGTTATGTCCAAAAATCAGGACTGACACAGGAGAGAAAATTAGAACCAAGAAAGTGAAGAAGGTGCACTGCCGAGGTGCCATCAGATGGCCATGTGCCTGGTGTGGCCACGTGCAGGTGATCCTCCTGAGAGAGAGTTCCAGGACCCTGAGTCTTCACCACCTCAGGGATGTCCTGACCACACTCTCTCCCCCGACTCCTGTGATAAGACGGAAGTGCCTGAACCAGTCTGCTGTTACTACACTGAGATGTCTGAGGGCCTCCTGTGATCCTCCACTTGTCTCCTCAGTCTCCTTTTCCTACAGTAAGCATCCTTCCAGAGAGTTTAGCGATAAAATTTTCCTAAGGTTTGATTATTTCTAGGTTAAAAGAGCACATACGTAACGGATCTTCATACATTTCTGTCTTTTAAATTAAGGAAGTGATTGATAACCATCCATAAAAACTGTTAGCACTGATGCCACATATCCTAAGAGTAAATAATAATAAATTCTATTATAGTATTAGGTAGTAATATATTATATTATTATTATTATTATTACCCTGCAGATTCTGGGCAAGAAAAAACACTACCATGGCCTCCTGGATCCCTTTTCCTAGATAAACTCCAGAGCATTAAAAATACTACAGGGTCTTGCTAGTTTTCAGGACCTAATTTTGGAGACAGAGCTACCGTCACCATAATCATGAAACCCTAGGGGCACAGATGGTTGCTATCCTAATAGGAATGGGAAAGTTATAAACTAAAGAGGAAGTTCCCATGCCCGCAGACTAGGGACAGATTTGGAAGTACTGTCCAGTGGGCCTTCTTTCTCTTCCTCGAGATGCCTGGTAAAAATATCACTTGGCAGTCATGATGAAACAAGAAAGCAGCATTGCCTGCTTCTACCACCCAGAAACATCACCGCAGCTCTGCATGGAGCCCCAGGTAGAGTGAGGAATTAGCAAGGACTGTGGATCTGGGCCCAAGTGCTCTCTAACTTCCTTTCTACAACTTGTGTAAATTCTAAATGGCAGAGGTTTTTGTTTATTTTGTTTCTTCACGACCACAGATTTATGGCCTACAAATAATTATAAGTAGCTTCTCTACCTCATACAGCATATAAAATAATGACAGCTCTATCTTTGAAAGACAACTTAACAGATGTGTTCCAAATGAACAGAAGTGAATTCCAGAAGGTGCAAAAAGATAATGGAACCAATAGAATAAACAACTCAATAAATGTGTTGGTACCTGAACATGCATAAAATACACAGACCGAAACTCCAGATGACAACATAGAAGAAGAGGAGGTCATGGCAGAGGACTCAACTGAGTCACTGTTAAGATTCTGATTGTGGGAAAAGACAAACATACTAAGTTTTACACAATAGAAGGGAAAACAAATATACTGAGTCTTCAATTAGAAAGGGTAACAAAATTAACTCTTTTGTTAGAAAAAAAATACAACTGGTAAGTAATAAAAGGTACAAAGTCTAAACTGTCAACGTGGTGAATGTAGGAAAGTATTGGGAAAAATAAGAAACTACGATTAAAGCCGGGCGTGGTGGCGCACGCCTTTAATCCCAGCACTCGGGAGGCTGAGGTAGGTGGAGCGTTGTGAGTTCGAGGCCGGCTTGGGCTACAACGCGAGTGCAAGACCGGCCTGAGCTACACAGTGCGACCCTGCCTCAAAAAACCAGGGCTGGGAGTTTGGCTCAGCGGCTTATGCCCCTGTTAGGCAGGTGCGAGGTTGTGAGTTCAATCCCCGGTGCCGCAAAAAAAAAAAAAGAAAGAAAGAAACTATGATTAATGACATTTAAAAAGATAGCAAGAAATAAAGCTCCATATAATAATCTCTATACATAGCATACCTTTATCAAAATCACTGATAAAGAGATTAGATATGCAAAAAAAGTCTGCAGTAAAATATCTACAAAAGATTAAAAAAAGATGGACAGAGAAAATGGGAAAAACACATAATGTAAATACTGATCAAATGAAACACTAGCAATCAAAAGTATCTCAAATGAAACACTAAGTAGCAATCAAAGTATCACAGAAAGCAATTTAAGGAGAAAGACACATGATTTGCTCACAAAAAATATAAATGTGATATAAGTATGTATCCATATAATAAGTATCCATGTAATACATAATCAATGACAGCAACAGGAGAAACAAGTACAATTTTTTATTAGAAATTTCAATATAATTTCTCTAAAGAAATTAATAGTTTTGAGTAAAAAAAAGAAGAAAATGGGAACTGCATCATTAACAATCTCAATTTAAAAGGTAGGTAGCCGGGTATGGTGGCACACACCTGTAATCCCAGCATTCAGGAGGCTGAGGCAGGACTGCTGTTAATTTGAAGCCTGCCTGAACTGCATAGCAAAACCCTGTCTCAAGAAAATAAAAAAGAAAAGAAAAGAAAAGAAAAGAAAAGAAAAGAAAAGAAAAGAAAAAGAAAAGGTAGGTACACATAGTAAAATCTTTACCCCAAAAATACTTTTTTCTCAGTAATATATAAGTATTTTATGTATTACCAACAAAGTCAACAGATTCAAAACAACCTCTACACCATGGTTTATAATAAAATTCAGCAAAATTTTAAGTTAATAATAAAAGTAACCTTAAAAAATGACAGGAAATGAAACAGTTAAATGAACTCACACTTAAAGTGGAACTAACATGACAAATTATAAAACACTTGAGCGCTGAATGACAGTGAAAGTTCTGCATGTCAGAGGTGGTGTGCACTGCATCTAAAGCAGAAAGGCAGAACACAGACTCTTCAACACATTTTTCACATCAAATGGAAAAATGAAATCAAGCAAGACATGCATTCTGCTGAGAAACTACAAAAAAGAATACCTGTTTCCAACAGTGGTAGAACAGTAAGTACTAAATTTATTCTCCTGCCTCAAACAATCATAAAACCAGGTGAAACATTTCAGACTTTGGACAATAACAACAAACTTTGAGAAAAGGGGTAAAAAGGAGGTGAGCTCTGTGAATACCCCAGCAGACTTCAAGACTGTAGCACACACAAGGCATGGAAATGCAAAGCATGGGGAAAATCACAGAGGGAATGAGTTTTCCAAAGATGTGCATTGGCTCCCCTGTGCACTGCTCAGAGCTGCTGTGTGAGGGACCAAAGAAGCAGATGGAAAAAAATCCTCCAGAGTTTCCATGGACCCAGGAATACATGGAACCCACTCGCCTCCATAGGAATGGCACAGAGTAGAGTCCTTAGAATGGTACGCTTTAGTAGTGGGCCCAAATTTAAACTAGGTAACTGCTGCTCTGGAATTGTAACAAAGCTTAATAGTAAGCCTTGAAAGGATCATGCTAGTTCTTTCTAAGTAAATAAACAATGTCCTAAGAGGTCTGAGATTTTATTACACCTATAAGCTTACAGTTACAGACAAAGTGGAAGACACAAGGCCCTGGTTTGAAGTCAAAGGACTTTATTGCTTAAGGAAAAGCAGCGCAAAAGGTACACCGATTGGCAATGGTTCTCCTTTGACCTTCAAATCCCTAGAGGGCAAAACAGAGCCCCTAGAGGTCCAATAGGGATGTCTAAAATGCACTGGGTACTTGGCTTACAAAAGATGGAACCTGGAGGATATGGCACTTTTACAGCAAATGGGAGCAAATCTGTTTAAAGGTTGTTTGAAGCAAACAAACTAAGAAATACCACAACTTAACTGAATAGACAACAACTCATACAACTCAATTACACACACACACAAATACACATTTTATATGTATATATTTAAGAAATGTTGAATATCATTAGTCAGGGAAATGCATATTAAAGGCATGAGATGGTATTTTATGTCCGCTAGAATAGAATGGCTAAAACTAAAAGAATGACTATGCCAACTGTTGGGAGAATATATAAGAACTAGAACTCTCATTATTACCAGTGGAACTGCAAAATGCTATAGCTACTGTGGCAAACATAGTTTGGCAATCTAATAAAAAGTTAAAATGATACTTATCATTAAGATTTAGGTATTTCATTCCTATGTATTTAGCCAATAAAAAAGAAAATGTCTATTTAAAGATATGTAAATGTACGATCATAGATTTGTAATAGCAAAAATGAGAAATAACCCAAATTTTCATCAACAGTCAAATGATTTTTTAAATCCACATGATGAAATAAAACTCAGCAATAAACAGAAAAAATTATGTATAATTTGGGTAAGTCCCCAAAATACTAATCCTAACTGAAAGAACCAGACACAAGAGTACCTACTGTATGACTCCAGACTTTTATACTTACAGGTTTGCCTATAAGTACAAAAGCAGCTGAGCGCTTGTCAGAGTAGAGGGCTGGTGTGAAGAAACTAACTGAAGGTGTTATAAGAATGCTTTTAGAGGTAACAGAATTGATCCATCCGTGGCTGTCTACATTTCTCAAAATATTAAACTTCTGTCTCTAAAAGAAAAAACAATTTTGAACCAAGATGACTTTGTAAATGTACAATATTGAATACTTAGCCTTAACAGTAAAAACTTTGAAAGTTAGATAACAAAGAGAACTTCCCTGACCCAATAAAGGATACTTAGCAAACCCTATAAACAAACACATTATAGGAACAATTTGGATACTGTCTATAATCCTGCAGTAAGGATGCATTGTTCTTATTAATGTTCAGCAATATCACAGTCCAGATTAAACAAATCAATACAAAAACCGTAGTAACGTTTCTGTACATCAAAATAAACAAGTTGAACATGCGACAGAAAATGAAGTAATATTTATAATAACAAGAAAGAACATAAAAAATCCTGGAAGTTGACCTGATCACTAAATACTAGAGTACTGTATAGGAAATTTAAAAGCCCTACTAATGGAACAGTTAGCACCAAGGTATAAACATGTCAATGTATATACGTATGTTATTCATGATATGAGAGTGGTGGCATAAACAGTGAGAAACAGCAGATTGCTTAATAAAGTGGTGATGGAGAATAGATTCTCCCTATATAACTGGATTCCCTACTATAAGTCAGGAAAAAATCCAAAAGAATTCATACCTAAATGCAGAAGATAAAATGATAAACTAAAAAAAGGAAATGTAAGCATTATTTTTGTGGTTATAGTAAAAAGAACTTAAAGTTGCAAAACACACAAATTATGAAGGAAAAAATTTTGACTGTATCACACAGAGTGATACAGTCTTAGGTATTTTCAGAAGGCAAAGACCATAACAGATTAAAAGGAAAGATATACCTTCAAATCAGCAAGAAAAAGCAAGAAAATCAGTAAGGGGGCAAAGCCTATGGCTGGTAACACACAAAAGGGGACTTTCCAACATTAAACGCATGAGTTCAATTATCAGAGAAATGCAAGTCTGAAATGCTATATAAACAAGACATATTCGTAAGATTAACATAAGTATAAACTTTAATATAAACTATTAAGGAGGGTGAAAAGGGAATGGAAACTCCTATATAACATACAAATGCTTAGAATGGAAATAGATCTTTTGAGTATAATCTGAAAAGGCTTAATCAAAATAAGAATAATATTCTAAAATACAGAGATTCCACTTCTGATTATTCATCACAAAGAAACCTCACAGAAATTTAAATAGAGATATATAAGATGATGTTTGTTGTAGGACTGTTTATAAAAGCTAAGAAATGGAGGCATCTAGATCCTCCACCAGTAAGAAAATGGGTAATTGTATTACTTAAATAGATAAAATACAACAGTAAAAATAAACAAGCATTTCGTAGAATGGAAGAAAATACCTTGAATAACTTGTGCATTAAATACACAAATACATTCAATGTAGAGAAGGTTGGGGGAAAAACAAACTAATGAAAAAGAAGTGCTATATATAGCCTTGCAATGAAAATATATGCAACCCTAGTATGCTTCCTACTGGCATAACAATGAGTTAGAACATCACAGTTTTAGTAAACTTAATCACATTGACAAGTGAGTTAACTGACACAGAAAAAGAACGACAAAGCAAAGTAAAAAGCAAAGTTTCCACTGGGCATACAATAATAATGGTGCATAAAACAACCTTATAAATGTCGTTGAGAGTGAGTAAAACCCTTGTAGACAAGGTCAGACGTCAGACTCAGTGATGGAAACAAATCGCAGCTGAGTTAGTACCAAGTCTATAGAAACCTGAATGTAGAGAAAGTTTTTAAAAAGTAGCCTAATTAATCTTCAATGAGTAAAAGATTTGACATGAACTGTTACCTCTCACAAGAAATTTAAAAACAGCTAGTGATAAGACAAGTGTTTTGAGTAATACATAGAAAAAAAATCACAAAGTTTAGAGTTAAAAATATCAAGACCAAGTTGGTTCACCAAAGTGACAACTAGAGGTCATTGCTGACTTATAAATAATCATGGAATGCAAAATTTCATGAGGACAACATTAATCATAGCCATCATAAAGAAACTCTGAAACTTAAAAAATGCATGTGATATGACAAACTCAAAGATCAACTCCATCATAACCAATCTCTGATTCAGTTATTTTCAACTAAAAAATTAATCAGTGCACATGAATGAAGGAAAAAATTTTGACTACATCAATAGTTAAAAGGTAGGTGATACTTTAAATCAAAATGGAAGAATATCTTTTAAATGCCTTTACTCCTGCCTATTTCCAAGAATCTAATCATCAGTAAAGATTTGGTTACCCTGAGAATACTGAACAGAGCTTCCCTTTGGAGTTGAAAAGCAAATTAAGCGAGCACAAGGCCGGCCTGAGCTACACAGTGCGACCCTGCCTCAAAAAACCAGGGCCAGAAGTTTGGCTCAGTGACTTAAGCGCCTGTCTCACAGGCGCGAGGTTGTGAGTTCAATCCCTGCTGCCGCAAAAAAATAAAAAAAAAAAAGCAAATTAAAACAACTTTTAAACCAGCATCGTTGGCACATCCACAGATGATTAAGGTGAATATTACGATGGAGTCATATTAATGCCAACAGTATAAATTACACTGTTAAGTGTAATTTACATGTTAAGTTCCAGGATGTCAGAGTTACACCTCTAGAAATACAGTAAACAATAAACTACATCATTGAGTATACTACGCACCACAAAATCCACTGGATTCTTCCTTTGCTCTCTGTGTGGAGAGGAAATTTTCTGAGAAATTAAGGCCAGTAGTTCTTCCTTTATGAACATTTTTTAAAAAGTACAGATTTGTCCATTCACTGCTAAGGAAAGGGTAAATGGAAATCAAAACCTATTCTGCTGCTGTTGAACCGTTAATTCAGGATGTGGACGCCTCCACTGCTACTTTAATTATACATACACGTATGCCAATATCACACACCCTGGTATTGTAAGCCAGATGGTATTAACAATAGAGGTTAATTATTTTCCTTTTTCATGTCAAGAGAAAAACACTTTTAAAATTAATCTCATTTTCTATAAATGATTCCTAGGAACACAAACTACTCTATGTCACCAGGCATAGGCCAGCTTTGGCTTAGACCATCATTATATATTAAAAACACCAGAGTAACAACTTGACTTCTGTAAGAATTTTAAATTCTTGGTTTAGGTAGTTAAGAAACTCAGTATCTCCTGCCTTCCAATTCAGTAGCTGTGATACTGGGAAGGATTGTAATTTAAACCACCAAGATGGAAATACAAGACTATTTATTTTTCTCACTGCTGTGTGTACAAGTACTAACAACATCTTTCACCTTACCTAACACAGGGCAGGGAAAACATAACTTTATTTCTTCTCCACCTTGGTTGATCTCATGAGGTAACAAGAATGCTTTCCACCTAATCATGCCAGTCCTTATCAACATGTTCATTCAATGGAGCACTTGCTGTGGATCATGCACTATGTTGGTAGCAAGATCAAATACAATGCCTCTTCTCCAGGAGTTCTGGTCTAGGGCAGGAGACATACATCAGGCTAAAATTGTGAGAAGGGCTGCAGAGAAGTATTACGAGCTTTCAGAACACAACAGGGTGTTCAGAAGGGCCTTCCCTGAGAAAGGGATGATTAAATGGTTTTTAATGGAGTTAGCACAGGAAAAAAAAGAAAGAAAGAAAGAATACTTAACACAGAAGAAACCACACGTGCGAAAATCTGTGGTAGGAAGGCATGTTTAGAACCAAGACCAGTGCCAGGGTACAGTGTGGCTGAAGAGTGTAGCACTCCTGGTGATGTTTCATTTCACTGTTCCGTCAACTCAAGTGGTTTCAAGGGGACCCAGAGTCAAGGCTGTGGATGGGTGTGTCCTGGGAGTGAGGACCAGTGAGCTCCATAAAGTAGAAGGCTTTTCCGAGTGTGAGTTCGCACCATTCAAATCCCTGAGGGTTAGAACTGAACAAAGGTCAGAGACAGAAGGACAGGCCCTTTTTTCTTCTGGTCTCACTGACTAAGCTGGGACACCTCAGTGTCTTTCATCTTCTCCTGCAGGTCCCAGGTCTTCTGACTCAGAGTGAATCACAGCACTGGTTTCTTGGGTCTCTCCCATGGAAACCCAGGCTAGGAGTCTTATCACCATTTATAACTGAAAATCTACCTATTCATAGCTTCTATCAGTCTTTTCTGGAGAACCATGACTACTATAGTAACTAGCTCAATGTTACTAACATAACGGATATCATTAGGACATTTTATTTTCTTAACAATCAGTCTTTTTTAGCGAAGAAAAAAAGAAAAAAACAAAGACATATATAACAAAGACAACAAGCAAAAGAGACAAACAAACGAGTAGAGTAAATGATAACAGTAACATGGCTGGTTTACAAAACCAGATGATAGAAACCTGACAATGGTAGCAATATTGCGTATCGTTATCTTCAAAATGGTTACTTACATCAACAGATATAGACATGTAAAATTGATCTAATTATATGGGTATTAATTGTTCTTTCTCAATAACGAATACATTCAGCAGTGTGTTCATTTTAGTTATCTTATATACACATATATACAGGTTTATATCTTTTCCTCTTCCCTTTTCTCTTGCTGCCTTTTCCCTTCCCAATTATTTTTGCTCTTTGAGCTGCTTTTTACCCTTACATAGTACTTATCATAGATTTTGGATCATATATACTTTTCCGTTTCTTACGTTAGGGAGACAATACGGTGTTTACACATGTGAGTTTGATTTATCTCACTTATGAGTATGGTCTCAAGTCGTGACCATTTACTTACAAAAGTCTCAATGCAATCTTTCTTAATAGCTGAGTAGTACTCCATTGTATAAAAATACCACATCTTTTTTATCCATTCTATGACTGATGGGCACTTGGGTTGTTTCCAAAATCTGGCTATTACAAATTGGGTTGCTATAAACATGGGTGCACAGATATGACTGTGGTATGATGTTTTCAATTCTTCTGGGAAAATGGCCAGAAGAGGGATAGCTGTGTTGAATGGGATCTCTAATCCTAGCTTCTTGAGGAATCTCCACACTGATTTCCACAGTAGATGCACCAGTCTACACTCCTACCAACAGTGGAGAAGAGTTCCTTTTTCCCCACAGTCCCTCCAGCATTTGCTGTTGGGTGATTTTTTAATCTTGGCCATTCTTTCTGGAGTGAGATGGAATCTCAGTGTTGTTTTAATTTGCATTTCCTGAATGACCATTGATGTTGAACATTTTTTCACATATTTATTTGCCATTTGTATTTCTTTCTCTGAGAAGTGGGTATTCATCTCAGATACCCATTTTTGGATTGGGTCCTTGAATTTTAGGGGCCTGATTTCTTTTAATTCTTTATATATTTTAGATAGAAGTCCTTTGTCTGATGGACAATTGGCTAAGATATTTTCTCAGTTCATGGGTTTTGTTTTCACTCTCTTGGAGATTTCCTTTGACACGCAAATACTTTTTAGTAAGATGAGATTCCAGGTGTTGATTCTGGGAAGTGTTTCCCGTGCAATTTGATTTGTGTTCATGAACTCTCTGCCTACTCCTATGGCATCGAGATTTTTACCTACTCTGTCTTCTAGTAACTTTAGTGTCTCGGTTTTATATTCAGATCTTTGATCCATTTTGACTTTAATGTAGTGCATGGTGATAGGCATGGATCTAGTTTTAGTTTACAGCATATACATGTTTGGCCCCTTTGTCAAAGATGAGGTGGCTGAGTGTGTTTGTAGTTGTGGCTGTATCTTCTAACCTATTGCATTGATCTTCAGGTCTGTTTTGATTCCAGTACCATGCTGATTTTATCACAGTAGCTTTGTAGTATAGTTTCAAGTCAGGGATTGTGATGCCTCCTGCCTTGCCTTTGTTGTCCAGAACTACCTTTGCTATTCTAGGTCTTTCCTGGTTCCAGATGAATTTCAGGAATGCTTTCTCTAGCTCTGTGAGGTAGGCAGGTGGTATTTTGATTGGGATTGCATTGAATCTGTATAATAATTTTGGGAGAATGGCCATTTTCACGATATTTGTTCTTCCTATCCATGAACAGGGAATATCTTTCCATTTTCTGAAATCTTCTTCAATTTCCTTCTTTAGAGTAATGTAAGTTTCACTATATAGATCTTTAACTTCCTTTGTTAGATTGATTCCTAAGTATTTCATTTTTTTTAGATGTTATAGTGAAGGGTGTGGTTTCCCTTATTTCTCTCTCAGTGACTTTGTTGTTTGTGTACAGGAATGCTATTGATTTTTGAGTGTTCACCTTGTATCCAGCTATATTACTAAATTTGCTTATTACTTCTAGAAGTCTTCTAATGGATTTTTGGGGGTCTTCTATGTAGAGTATCATATCATCTGCAAATAATGATAATTTCACTTCTTCCTTTCCTATACTTATTCCCTTTATTTCTTTCTCTTGTCTAATTGCTCTGGCTAATATTTCCAGAACTATATTGAATAGGAGTGGTGATAATGGACATCCTTGTCTTGTTCCTGATTTTAGGTTGAAAGTTTTCAGTTTTTCTCCATTTAGTAAGATGTTGGCTGTTGGTTTATGATATATGGCTTTTATAAGGTTGAGGTAGAGAACATCTATTCCAATTTTCTGTAGGGTTTTTATCATAAATGGATGTTGGATTTTCTCAAAAGCTTTTTCTACATCTGTTGAGATGATCATGTGGTTCTTGTCCTTGGCCCTGTTGATATGGTGGATTACATGTATTGATTTCCGTATGTTGAACCATTCCTGCGTTCCTGGGATGAATCCCACTTGATCGTGGTGTATAATCTTTCTGATAACTTGCTGTATTCTATTTGCCAGTATTTTATCGAGGATTTTTGCGTCTATGTTCATTAGGGAGATTGGACTGTAATTTTCTTTTTTGGTTGAGTCTTTCTCTGGTTTTGGTATTAGGGTAATACTTGTTTCCAGGAATGAGTTAGGGAGACTTGCTTCCCTTTCAATTTCATTGAAGAGTTTGAGGAGTGTTGGCATTAAGTCTTCCCTAAATTTCTTATAGAATTCAGCAGGGCCCGGGCTTTTCTTTGTTGGTAGGGTCTTAATTACATTTTCAATTTCATTAGCTGAAATTGGGTTATTCAATACCTTTACGTCATCTTGATTCAGCTTTGGTAATTCACAGGCTTCTAGGAATCTGTCCATTTCTCCTGTGTTATCGAATCTATGTGAGTAAAGGTTTTCAAAGTAGGTGTTGATGATCTTCTGTATTTCCACTGGGTCTGTAGTGATTTCACCCTTTTCATTTCTTATTGTATGAATCTGAGTTTTTTCTTTCCTCTTCTTGATAAGGTTGGCTAGGGGTTTATCAATTTTACTTACTCATTTCATTTTTTAGCTGAGAGAATATTTCTGATTTGAATTTCTCTAGCTTCATCAACCTGTTTCTTTATTGCATTTTCTATCATTTCAGAAAGTTCATTTGTGTGACTCCCACTGTCTTCCATTTCAGAGTCTCTTGGGTTTGTTCTTTGTGGGCTGGGGGACTGAGACTGCCTCTTGGGCTTTCGTTTTGTCATTTTCTTCTAGAACCTATGTGGCTCTGTGTCCTCGATGCTGACCGGTTGTTCTCTTGAGGGTCACGCTGAGTGGTGGGTTGCGCTGAGTCATGGGACCCGGTGGAGCTGGGTCCTGCACGCAGCAAGGGAGGGCGGCCTCCCGGGGCGTGCGGGTGGAGCCTCTGCCTTAACGTGGTGGGGGCCAAGGCCTCCTGGTCCTAGGGAGCTAGGCAGAGTGTACCTCGGAGTGTGACGCCACCCAGAACCTGGGTCTGTCTGCAAGTTCAGAGCAGCAGCTGTGGCAGGGCAAGCCTGGGCGAGTCCCAGGCCTATAGTGCCGGGGCCTTGCTCCCAGCTGGGCGGGGGTCCATGAGCTCTGGGATGCCACACACACAAGCTGCTCCACTGAAGTACGGAGCTCGTGCGCGCTCTTCCCTCTGGTGGGGGGAGCCCAAGCTCTCCAAGGCCCTGCAGTTATGTTGGTCATTCCCTGATGAGCAGCCCTGGGGTCCTGGCCTGATCTGGGCTGGGCTGCGTACCTCTGTGTCCTGCGAGGCTGGCCAGGCGTTCCCCTGAGGGTCGCGCTGATTCTTGGGTCACGCTGAATCGTGGGACCCGGTAGAGCTGGGTCCTGCACGCAGCAAGGGAGGGTGGCCTCCCAGGGTGTGTGGGTGGAGCCTCCACCTTAACTGGGTGGGGGCCAAGGCCTCCTGGTCCCAGGGAACTAGGCAGAGTGTACCCCGGAGTGTGACACTGCCCAGACCCTGGGTCTGTCTCTTAATCATCAGTCTTGATAATTAAAATATAAACAAAAACCATTAATAAAGCACCAACTGTTATCGTTTATTGTGAGTAATCTTTACCAAGTACTGATTTATTATTTGTCAAGCACCAGGCTAGAAAATTCAGGCTCCTCTGGCTCATTCTTATCAATCAGTTCATGTATTTTCAGATGCTGACCTTTCCTGGAGGAAACAGTCTTTTTTATGTCCCCACCTCAAATGCACACTATATTGTCATTACACTTAGACTTCCAGTGGTCTTGTACTCTGTGTCTTCATCTGCAGTCCCTCCCCTTTTCTGCTTACCTTTTCCATTTGGCTACATCTACTGTCTCGAATCTTTTGCCAGTTTCTCACTCAAACTTCTCTAACAGCCTTCTGTTAGTTTTATCAATAACTTTAAATTATCTATTATCTTTCAGGCACTTTACAACTTATGCTTTTATAATATACTCATGTGGACTCTGGGGCTTTCACTTAGTCTTGAATTCAAGAGATACTTCCTCTGCTCATGTGAAACCACTCTGCTCACTTTGAGCATCACTCCAGCAATTCTTCTTCTCCTTCATCACTGCCCCCTGGCACCCAGAATGTTTTCACCACCCAACACTTAAAGACATACACAGACCATCCTTGATCTAATTTCTTTCACTTCTCTTTAGGAATTCAACAATACAACTGTATTCATTGCTTCCTGTTCTTCTCTTCTCATTCGCTCCAGTTAGCCAATCCCCAACCCCACGCTGAGGACTGAAACCAGGACCTTGCACGTGAGGCAGGAGCTGTAACACTGAACCATACTCCTCATCCTCTAGTTAGGTTTTTGATTGCACTATTGCATCTCAAGTTTACCAACACCCACACTCATCAGTGTGCTAGTCAATTCTGTGTCCCATGTCACGTGGCCTGTGTGAAACAACTCATCGCTCCCTCTTCAAGAAGCCAGGTTCTGGGTTCCCACTTAGCTTCTCTGACATGGCACTTTCTAAGCTGCTCCTTGGCTGCAACTAGTGCATACCAGGTTTCCCCAGGACATCTTTAGACAACTTTTTTTTTTGTTTATCTCTATTGCTGATTCCATCCAATCTCACCATTTTCAATACTATCCATCTTTTGCAGACTCTTAGGTTCAATCCCCAGTTAGTATGACTTCACTTACCTCCCTTATCTATCCTCTCAGCCTCTCTGTTTATACTATTCATAAACAATGAAATGTGTGTGAAACTGATACACTCATCTTCTTTAAAACTAAGTCCACTTCTGCACATTTTAGCTTCCATACCCAAACTCCTTCTTCTGCCTGACCTCCTCTCTTCTTCCTGCTGTCTTATTGCCAGCCTTGGTGCCCTAATGACATTCCACCATTACTCTTCAGGGCTTCAGCATATTCTTTCCTCTCCACCTGAAGATTTTCTGCCACAGAAACTCACAGCACAGTTCTTTTAGAACTTTCTTCAAATGTCATCTTCTCAGTCAGATCTCCCCTGAATACTTATTTTTAATTTAACTTGCCCCAAATCTACTTCTATAATGAACTCCCTGTTCACAGCATATAAGACCTTACAAAGTATTATGTAACTTCTTTAAATAGCTTATTGCCTTTCATGCGTATTTAAGCTCCACAACATAACAGTTTCATTTGTTTTCTTCTTGAAGACTCATCAGTACTAACAGATACAGAGAAAGATGTCACAGACTTTTTCTACTACGCTTTGCTACAACCCTACAGTACTATATACATTGTGTGCACTGATTATTTATAAGTAGAAAGAATATTCAATAATGTGGAAACATTAGATGAAAATTATTTTAATGGTACTGAACTTAAATAGCTGCTTCTAGAATGTGCCCTGCTATAATACTGCTTCACTTGATGCCATAAAAATTCCTGCGTTAACTAGTATTCTTCCCTGATTAACAGGTTTTTTTTCTTTGCATTTTATGAACATACAACAAAGAACTTAATTTAAATAAAATAATCCTGTATCAGACAATAATCCTGCCATCCCTGCAAACTTTACAGGTAGGGTCGGGGAAGATTTTGTCCAAGCTCTGATACTTTTTCCATAGAGACCAATGATAACAAATATCAGAAAGTTAATCAAGGTGTAACAAATTACTACTCACCAGAAAGAAATACATAGTATTTTTATTTTTCACACCGGTAGCATGGTGTGTGTACATCAATATGGCTTTGAGTTACAAAAATTTTAGTTCCTTTAATCACACTCAAGGTTTCTACATGACTGCAGATTATGAGTATTCTAACGGAAAACAGTGTAAAATATATATGTGATACACTTTCTTATATACTTATGTAAAATGCCATTATTAAAAAAATCTTAGTGCCTCAATAATTAAAAAGATAACTGTGATTGTCAACTTTTTTACAGAAGACAAAACCATTTTGAAGTTTTTATATGTTAAAACACAAAGATATGTTTTTCTTATTTAAGAGAAAAAAAAGACACAAAGAAAAACAAAAGCAAAAGAGACAAACAAACAACAACAAATCCAATACAATAATAGTACAGGTGTACAAAACAAGATGACAGGAATCTGACAATGGCTGTAATACTGCAAATCGTTACCTTCAAAAGGGTTGTTTAGATTAACAGATACAGACATGTAAAATTGATCTAATCATGAGTATTAACTGTTTTTTTCCAATAACTAATACATTTAGTGGTAGTCATTTTAGCTATCTTATGTGTGTGTGTGTATATATAAAAAGACAAATTTATGTCTTTTTTCTTTTCCCTTTCTTTTTTCCTTTCCCCTATCCCAATTACTTTTGCCTTTTGAATAGTTTCTTACCTTTATACAGTATTTATTGTAGATTTTGGATTGCATATACTTTTCCAGTTTCTTACACTAGGGAGAAATTATGGTATTTACACAGGTGAGTTTCATTTATTTCACTTATGAGCATGGTTTCAAGTCGTGTCATTTACTTATAAAAGTCTCAATGCAATCTTTCTTGATACCTGAGTAGTACTCCATTGTATATAAATATCAAATCTTCTTTTATCCATTACTTGACTGATGGAAACTTGGGTTGTTTCCAAGATTTGGCTATTACAAATTGGGTTGCTATAAACATGGGTGCACACATATCACTGTGGTATGATGCTTTCAATTGTTCTGGGAAAATGCCCAGAAGCAGGACAGCTGGGTCAAATGGAATCTCTAATCCTAGCTTCTTGAGGAATTTCCACACTGATTTCCACAATGGTTGCACCAGACTACACTCCCACCAACAGTGGAGAGGAGTTCCTTTCTCCCCACAACCCTTCCAGCAGTTGATACTGGCCATTCTTTCTGGAGTGAGATGGAATCTCAGTGTTGTTTTAATTTGCATTTCCTGAATGACCACTGATGTTGAACATTTTCATATATTTATTTGCCATTTGTATTTCTTTTCTGAGAAGTGTGTATTCATCTCAGATGCCCATTTTTGGATTGGGTCCTTGAATTCTGGGGGCCTGATTTTTAAAAAATTCTTTATATGTTTTAGATAGAAGGCCTTTGTTTGAGGGACAGTTGGCTAAGATATCTTCCCAATTCATGGGTTTTCTTTTCACTCTGTTGGAGATTTCCTTTGACATCCAAAATTTTTTTTAATAAGACAAGAT
>RJWM01020023.1:25189-37864 GCA_004363535.1 Dasyprocta punctata
AAAAAAAAAAAAAAAAAAAAAAAAAAAAAAAAAAAAAAAAATGAGATCCCAGTTGTTGATTCTGGGAAATATTTCCCATGCAGTTTGATTTTTCTTCATGAACTCTTTGCCTACTCCTATGCCGTCAAGATTTTTACCTACTTTGTCATCCAGCACATTTAGTGTCTCTATTTTAATATTCAGATCTTTGATCCATTTTGACTTTAGCTTATTGCATGGTGATAGACATGGATCTACTTTTAGTTTCCGGCATATGGAAAGCGTTTTTCCAGCACCACTTATTAAAGAGGCTATCTTTCTTCCAGTGTACATGTTTGGCCTCTTTGTCAAAGATGAGGTGGCTGAGTGCGTTTGTAGTTATGGCTATATCTTCTAATCTATTCCATCGATCTTCAGGTCTGCTTTTATTCCAGTACCATGCTCATTTTATCACAGTAGCTTTGCAATATAATTTCATGTCAGGGATTGTGATGCCTCCTGCCCTACCCATGTTGCCCAGAATTGCCTATGCTATTCTAGGTCCCTTCTGGTTCCAGATGAATTTCAGGGATGACTTCTCTATCTCTGTGAGGTATGCAAGTGGCATTTTGATTGGAATTGCATTAAATCTGTATAACAATTTTGGGAGAATGGTCATTTTCACCATGTTTGTTCTTCCTATCTATGAATAGGGAAAATCGTTCCATTTTCTGAAATCCTCTGATTTCCTTTTTCAGAGTAATGTAATTTTCACTGTATAGATCTTTTACTTCCTTTGTTAGACTGATTCCTAAGTATTTCACTTTTTTGGATGCTAAAGTGAAGGGTGTGGTTTCCCTTATTTCTCTCTCAGTGACTTTGCTGTTTGTGTACAGGAATGCTATTGAGGGTTGACACTGTATCCAGCAACATAATAACATAATAACTTGGCTATTACATCCAAAACTCGTTCAATGGGTTTTTGGGGGTCGTCTATGTAGAGTATCATATCATTTGCAAATAATGATAATTTAACTTCTTCCTTTCCTATCCTTATTCCTTTTATTTTTCTCTCTCTTGTCTAATTGTTCTGGCTAATGTTTCCAGAACTATATTAAATAGGAGTGGTGATAATGCACATCCCTGTCTTGTTCCTGATTTTAGGCTGAGTTTTCAGTTTTTCTCCATTTAGCAAGATATTGGCTGTTGGTTTATGATATATGGCTTTTATCAAGTGGAGGTAGAGACCATCTATTCCGATTTTCTGTAGGGTTTTTATCAAGAATGAGTGGTGGATTTTGTCAAAAGCTTTTTCTGCATCTGTTGAGATGATCATGTGATTCTTGTCCTTGGATCTGTTACATTTATTGATTTGCATATGTTGAACCATCCCTGAAATCCTGGGATCAACCCAACTTGATCATGGTGTATAATCTTCCTGATGACTTGCTGTATTCTATTTGCCAGTATTTTATTGAGGATTTCTGTGTCTATGTTCATTAGGCAGATTGGCCTGTAATTTTCTTTTTTGGTTGAGTCTTTCTCTGATTTTTGTATTAGGGTAATACTTGCTTCTAGGAATGCATTAGGGAGACTTGCTACCCTTTCCATTTCATTGAAGAGTTTGAGGAGTGCTGGCATTAAGTCTTCCCTAAATTTCTTATAGAATTCAGCAGTGAATCCATCAGGACCTGGGCTTTTCTTTGTTGGTAAGGTTCTAATTACATTTTCAATTTCATTAGCTGAAATTGGATTAGCCAGTAGTTTTACATCTTCTTTGGTAATTCTTAGGTTTCTAGGAATCTGTCCATTTCTTCTGTGTTATCAAACCTATGGGAGTAAAGGTTTTCAAAGTAGGTATTGATGATCTTCTGTATTTCCACAGGGTCTGTAGTGATTTCACCCTTTTCATTTCTTATTACATGAATCTGAGGTTTTCTTTCCTCTTTTTGATAAGATTGGCTAGGGGCATATCAATTTTATTTATTCTTTCAAAGAACCAACTCTTCGATTCATTAATTCTTTGTACTGCTTTCTTAGTTTTAACTGCATTAATTTCTGCTCTGATCTTTATAATATTCTCCCTTCTTTGGGCTTTGGGCTTGACTTGCTCTTCTTTTTCTAGAAGTTCAAGGTGCATCATTAGCTTGTTTATGTGTGTTCTTTCCATTTTCCTGATGTGGGAGCTTAATGCTATAAATTTCCCTCTGAGGACTGCCTTCATTGTATCCCACAGGTTCTGGTAATTTATATTTGCATTTTCATTTCCTTGTAGACACTGTTTAATTTCTTCTTTAATTTCTTCTGTGACCCATTGATTATTTAGGAGAGTGTTATTTAATTTACATGTGTTTATGGAATTCTTGTGGATTTTTCTGTCATCAATTTCCAATTTTATTGCACTATGGTCAGATAATATGCATGGAATTATTTCAATTCCTTTGCATTTACTGAAGCATGTTCTGTGGACCAGTATATGATGTATTTTAGAGAATGACCCATGTGCAGCTGAGAAGAATGTGTACTCTGATGTTGTTGGGTAGAACACTCAGTACAAATCTATTAGGTCCATTTGTTCACAAGTTTGATTCAGTTCTGTTATATCTTTGCTAATTTTTTTTTTTGTTTGTTTGGTTGTTCTGTCTCTTTGTAATAGTGGGGTTTTAAAGTTCCCTGTTATAACTGTATTATTGTTTATTTGCTTTTTCATGTCTATTAAGAAAAACACTAAGATATGTAAGAGTACCTTAAACAACAGAAAATCAAGGTGAATTATACCTTTAAGAATATATTTCTTCACTCTTTTCATTGTTTTTTCAAGAAAATTTAGTCATTTACCTAAAATTTCTCTTAGATAGCTCATTAGTATAGTAAAATAAAGATTTGAAATCTATGCATGGCTTATCCAAAACCTATTCTGAGTAAACTGTCTAATCTGGTGATTGTTATGGCTGTGTCTTGCAGGCCTACCAAAGCCTCATGTGGTCATAGGTAGGGCTTTTTCAGAGGTGGCTGCATCTGGAGTGTGTGACCCTGGAATTGATTCATGATCTAATGCTAGGATTAAGGGCAGTAGGATTAAGGCATGAGTGTTACCCATCCTAAGTAGCCTGGACAAGATATAAGGGAGAGAACGAGGATTGTCTTGTCTATTGCTTGCTTGCTTTGCTACCTATGTGCAGCGTGAACTGTTTCTCCTCTGTGATGCCTATCTGCCAAGCTACCCTGTCTTGAAGCCAGCTGATTGTAGACTGAAACCTCTGCAAAATGTGAGCTAAAAAAAACTTTTCCTCCCTTAACTTTGGGCATCAGGTATTTTGTCTTGACAACAAGAAAAGTAAGATATTGATGTTTTGACCAAAATATAAAAGCTTAAAAGGACGTACACAAGCCCTCCAAAGGCGATCTTATAACATTTATTAAAAAACAACTTTTATTTTTTTCTAGTGATCATATATTAATGAAAGTCATTATTATTCTTGTGTGATTATTTCTTTACCTAACGAGATAAGTGTTCATTTTTGGTCTAGATATTATTTGGCCAGTTTAAATATGAAAAGGACTACAGTGCTCATTACCTCTGCAGTGATTCATATTTCTTAAAGCTATTAGACCAAATTCTTAAATAATTTTTCTTAAACCACACTTTACACCTTCATGTACCTTTTACTTCTGAATATTATTTGTTTTAATTAAGAGTATAAGCCAGGCATGATGGCACATGCCTGTAATTCCAGCACTCAGGAGGCTGAGGCAGAAGGATCGTTCCAAGTTTAAGACCAGCCTGGGCTATAAAGTGAGTTCGAGGCCAGCCTGAACTGAATAGCAAGACCTTGTCTCAAAAAGACCAAAAAAAAAAAAAAAGTATGAGAAACATTATCAAACTAACTAACCCCTGGTAGAAAGATGCTCTTCTGATATAGCTCAGTGGCACAGCATGTGCAAATTTGGTAAGTCAATCACTTAATTTCTATCACAATGAAAAGGAATTTATCTACTTGTAATAGTACATGGAAATATTTTAGGTGCTATGAAAAGTCTAACTGATAAAATTATTTGTCATGTTCATACTGATAGTACTTGCTATAGAATAAGCTGACCACATTAAAAAATAATAATTTTGGTAGTAAGATTTTAAGGAGAATAACTGAGACAACCTGAAATCAGTGTTTTACACATACCATACTTTGTTTCTCCATTCATCATAGGTGGACACGTGGGTTCTTTTCATCCTTTTTTTTTATTATGAATAATAGTGCAGCTGGGCGTGGTGGCACATGCATTTAATCCCAGCACTCGGGAGGCTGAGGTAGGAGGAGCTTTGTGAGTTCGAGGCTGGCTTGGGCTACAACGCGAGCACAAGGCCGGCCTGAGCTACATAGTGCGACCCTGCCTCAAAAAACCAGGGCCGGGAGTTTGGCTCAGTGGCTTAAGTGCCTGTCTGGCAGGTGCAACATTGTGAGTTTGATCCCCGGTGCCAAAAAAAAAAAAAAAAGAATAATAGTGCCCTGCAGAATGGTATATAATTCTGAGTCTTTTGCTAACGTTTTCCAAGAAATGGAAGTAGTTATGTGATCTACAATTTGGAATTTCTCTTGTAATCTAAATCTTTCAGTGTGATTTTGAGAATCATTTACTTATTATCTATATATATATATATCAAAAATGGATCCCAGCACAGCATCATTATATAAATATTTTTCACAAAAGAATGTCTTTTGCTCTTTGAATGCAGAAAGAGAGGCTAGTGAAAACTAGAAACTTATTTGCAATTATTTTTCATGTAATGTACTTCAAGTCACAGGGTTGCTAGCTTTTGATTCTCTTTTGTATTCCCTAGAGTGAAAATTTTAAAAATGTAGCCTTGCCTAGTTGAAAGAATTCCCAATAGAAGAGAACTTTGGAAAAACATCTCCCTTAACAGTTCCAGTATCTTTTCTCCAGTTGTTTTGTACTTTCCATTAGCATTGTTTGGTTATTAACAATCTCAATATTTATTAGAATCTACATAAAAAGATAATTTCTACTGCAAAAAATAAAATTATACCTTTCGATATTCATTAAAAAATTTATATACACTTTCTGTACTTACCAGCATCAACCTACCCAAAGTGTGTTCATGCACATAACAAGAACCTGTGAATTTTCATATATTAATTATCTAATGGAAACTTAACACATTGTTTTAAATGATGGAGAATCAAGTGGAATTACTCTGATTAGTTAATTAATGGCTTATACTATGGAAATGGACAATTTAGGATTAAAGAGTTACAGATGCAGTCATACCTCTCAATTTCCATCCTAAAAAGAACTGCTGTGAAACAGAACAAATACTACACCGGAGTACATCCTGGCTCCCTCCTTTGGTTAGCAAAGCAGCTGGTCAATTAACTTTTACAGAGACAGTATGGGTTAAAAGATGTAGGATGAAATTCAGGCTCTGAATCCCAACAACACTGATCACTTGGTTCTACGATCTTAGAAAATGCATTTCCCTATGCTCCACTTTTCTGATATGTACAATCAGTACAATAATCATATCGACCTCATAAAAGTACTATGAAAATTACTGTGCATGGCACTCGTACATTGTATACACACACGTACATACATAAACACACACATACACACACAAACCCAGCACGACCTTAGTTATCATTACAATGACTATTAAAATGTTAGGTACTACATCAAAGCTAGTAGTAATCAGAGGAGTGGCCATTCTAGAAATCCTTAGATGGTGTAACTAACAGTGTGCCTACAAGTCACCAGCACTAAATATAGTACTGTGTCTTAGTTACTTTTCACTCATTGCTGAGACTAAATACCTGATGCCCAAAATTAGGGAAGGAAAGGTTTATTTCTTACAGGTCTCAGGAGTTTCTGTCCATACCTAGATGGCTCCAAGGTAGCATGGTGTGGCAGGGCAGACATTCATGGCAGTGGCCAAACAGTAAGGCACGCTGGTGAATGAGAAAGAGAGCGAGAGAGAGAGTGGAAGATGCGTTCCTCCCGCCCTTACTCTGTATGTCGGCTCCACCCCTAGGTGGGATACAACACTCACACCACCAATCCACCAATCCCAGCGCTAGACAACAAACCAATCACAAACACCAGACTCAGCCCCATCCAAATTATGAGTCCTTGGGGGGTACACAGGATCAACTAATACATACTGTGAGAGAAAATTCCTGCAAACAAACAGTAGTTCAAATACAGAAAATCACAGAAAATATTAAGGGTGATTTTGAAATCCATAAAAAAATTTTTAAGCACAATTAATTGAGCTAGGGGCATTGCAGAGTGCTTGCCTACCATGCATGAGATCCCGGGCTTGATCTCCTAATACCACATAAAACAAAACAAACAAACAAAAACTCTATAATTAACTTACTTGGGAATTATGCATAGTTTCTAATAGGTATCAACTATTAGGGAGATGCAAACCCTAACTTTCTAAGGTAAGACTGAGTTATCTGTGCATGATTGCTTGCATTTCCCTTGGGAGATGAGTTTATATTCAGGGGCACACATTCTCCCTTTCTGCTGCTGGAAAAGGATGATCTTCAGTTACCAATAATGGCTCAGATAGTTCTTCTAAAGCAGCAGGTTCCCTTTAATGCAAAAAGGATCAGGACCCAGAAAAAAGCTCTTTCCCACTGAGGCCATCACAGAGGCCTTCAGTGTATTTAAGTACAGATTCGTGTCCCTGCCATGTACAGAAGGGAAAAATCATGGTGGCTTCCAGCATCTATAGCTCTGTGCACAGGAGTAAACTGCCTCTAAGGGATAGATAGTTCTGCTTACAACAGAGCACAATGGACGAAGAACAAAACATTCTTCAAAGATGTCAGCATGAGGCATGAGTATTACATGTTTACATCCTGTTTTAATTTGGCAATTTACGATTCTGATTCAGCCATCACACAACCAGTAAAAATAAAAAATCTACAACAAAGCAACCCGCACTGAGTACATCAGCTATGCTAGTAATTCTTGTTTGTCTCACACATTCTAGCAAAAGGAAAGTTAAATGAGCACATCATGATTTGGAATATATTCAGATGTGTCAATAAGACTAATTCAAGTAACAGCTAAAGTAATTTTGAAATCAACTTTGTGATATGGGGAACTCACTTAATCTAAATATGACAATAAATACTGCACATTAATCCACCAAGAGTGTTAATGAGAAGGTCAACTCACAGACATAAAGTGCATCAGCAGTTTGTGTGGGCTATTGTTGATGTGCTGACATTTTCTTATTTTATTTTAAAGAGGAAAAAAACAAGGAAAATAAAACAATAGAACCAATCAAAAGTAAACCAGCATAAGTGATACAAGATTTCAAAACCTTAAGAAACCAATAAAAGTTACTATAATGCCTTTTGTTGTCTTCAAAATAGCTGCAGGTACTTTTGGACATAGTAAAAATCTAACAGAACAGAACAGAATAGAAACAACAAAACCGAAACAGTGAATGCAATAAAGGACTTCAAAACAAGCCACTAGTAAATTCAAAATGGCTACTATAATATGACTTGTTATCTTTTAAATAGCAGCTCATGTCATCAGATTTCACATAGCCAAACAAAACAAAAGAGAAGAAAACCCAACCCAACAAAACAATGAAAATGACATGGTTTCCTGGCCGGGATTGCTTCCTGATGAGGCCTGGATCCCACCCCCCACCCCCACCCTGCCATCCTGGAATGGTGATGACTCACAGAGAGGGGCTTGGGTGTGGCTGTCCCCACTCTGGCAGTGCATGGCGCTGGTTTCCAGGCAGGTATTACCTTCTGGTGAGGCCCCTAGTTCTCTAGTTTGTTGACATTTTCAAGGTAAATTATTTCTCAACATTTTTTCTATTCTTTTAAAATTTATACTATAGGAACTTGGCTTAAAGTCTGTATATTCTAAACTGTTAGTAGTTTACAAATATACTCGCACAGGAAAACAGAAGGTACACTTCTGGAGCCAGGAAAGGGAAAAGTGGGAGGGAGTGGAAAGAAACAGGGACAGTGGAACTGAAATTAAGACATGCTAAATGCATGTACAACTTTCCAACATAAACCCCATCATCATGCAAAAATTGACAAAAGTATAACTAGAAATATTATATAAAAACACACAGATTTGTAAACAATATACTCTTACTATTCTCTGTGTCAGCCAAATAGAAAATGAAAAGCTCCCAAAAATTCCTGATCACCATATTTAACAGAATATTTCTATTCTATTGTTTATGACTGGAAGACTTTTCCATTGCTTAATGTCATCTTTTCTTAGTGCTCTTAGAATATTCTACTGTTATGCTGGTGGTTCCTTTAGGATCAATTCTTCCCCCACACCCTTACCCTTTCAGAGTGAGAATAATGGTCCAATTCTCCCCAATTGGGATTACCATATCTCCATGAGAAGTAGACTGGTGTTTAGCGTTGGCCTAATTCCCAAGTCAGATCAATCAGCAAAAGCTTAAGAAGTAGAATTCTATGCTCTAAGCATTGGTAAAGATCTGCTGTCTTCATAAGGTACTACTTCTGAAGCAATATAAAAGATCTACAGATGAGAAAAGGGGAAAGAGGTGGGGGATAGAGAGACCTGATGACATTACCTGAACCCTAGGAAATCAGATTTCTTTGGATTTCTCAATCTTATAAGATTAATATAGGATTAAACAGGACACTACTTTTCTTTGGCCTTTTTTTTTTTTAGTTTGCTTTATTGTGGAAAACAGAATTAGGTCTACTGTACCACACATTGTCAACCTTTTTTTGTCTCTAATACTGTCCTCAAATACTGCCCATGTTTTAGATGAACTAATCTTACCGTTGTCCTCAAAAATTTTTTAAAAAGGAAGGAAAATTGAAACAAAGACTTTTAATAGATATGTGTATACCAGTTCTGACTGCAGAATTATTCACATTAACTCAAAGGCAAAAAACCCAACTGCCCAACATATGGATGCAGTAACAAAATATTATGTCCCATATAATGGGTCACTCAGCCATAAAGGGAAAAGAGTTCAAACACGTACGACAATAAGGTTGAACTTTGAAAACATGTTATATCATATAAGCCAAACACAGAAGGAAAGGTAAATTATTTCACTTATATGAAATACCTAGAGCAGAAAACAGATTAGACAGTACTAGATGCTGAGGGCAATGGCAATACGGAACTATTACTTATTGGGTATGGGGTTTCTGTTTGGGATAAAGAAAAAGTTCCAGAAACAAAATCAAACATCATTATGAATGTATTTAATGCCAGTGAATTTTACACTTAAGAATGGTAAAAATTACCCAGGCTTAGTACCAAATGCCAGCTACATGGGAAGTTGTGGTGGGAGAATCATAATTTCAAGGCCACCCTAGACAACATAGTGAGACTCCATTTCAAAAACATACAAAATAAAATAGAAAAATAGTAAAAATAAAAAATTTAATGTTTGCCATTGTGATGCACTTATTACTTCTGAATATAAACAGATGTATCCATTCTACCGCAATTAAACATTTTTTTGATGTGAAGGAAACAAAAATGGAAAATCTAATGAAAAAATTTTGGAAACTTCCTAGCACCTCAACACTTATCCTGCATCATACCTCAGAGCACCACTATTTGAGTTTAAACATACACATTCATATACAGTTTTATAAAGTTGTAAGACATACAAATATTAAGCAAGTGCAGGAAGAATTACAAACATTCTATGCATTTTAATTTCTCCATTAAAGCTATAATAATTACATTTTGATAAAAAGCTTTTACATTTAAAACTACAAAATTACTTGCATTGATAAAACTTATCAAGCTAAATAGCGAATATGAAATAAAAAATGTTACATTAAAATGCCTTCCTTTTATTTCTCTTCTGAAAATGTTAATAAGTTACACTCTTAAAAATAAATGATATTTGCACAAAATAGTCTAAATTTTTTTGGACTTTCAGAAGACTCAAAACTCTCATGAAAACAAAATTAATAAACCTGCTAAAATGAATACAATTCCCAAATCCAAGCATAAGAGAATTGTGGATTTTTTCATGTGAGGAAGACATTCAGGTAGTTGAATCACTCATTTAATGAAAAGGTTTGCCTTTTTGTGGCTGCACATAGATACAAACAAACTATGAATAACAAGTGACTTTGTGCATCTATTTTAATATATTGTGGAAGATATACTAAAGACTAATCCTTTTTTCAGTACATGTTTGCAGTATACGATGTAAATGTAAATTCACTGTGGGGGGATTGGTACATGAATATATCTTAATTCTTTTCATTTCCTCTGAAACCATTTTTTGACATTCTATCAGACATACTAGGAAACTTGACACATAATACGCACTACATGAATGAACAGATAAGTGTCCTTATTTACAGATAAGTTACTATTATTTTCATTTTAACATGTAAAACTAATCAAAAAGCAGTATGATCAGCTGAATATATTTTAATCTTTTAATTTCTATCATTCACCTTTCACCACTGAATATAACTGTTATAAAAGGGGACTTGATACAAACCTCAAAGACTTCATTTACTTATACCAGTTGGGCAGAGAGAATGCCAATACCTTAATACTTTACGGGGCTGTTTTTGGAAATACTAAATAAAAAAATCTTGATTTGTTAAATAACTGTAAAATAAAGCTTACAAGTCATGGTTCAGAAACTTATAATTCTGACTTAAGATCAACTATTTTGGATTTCATTCCTAAAAAATAACTCCACAGATAGTTACTGGTTCCCAAATCACTTCTCGCTCATTCTGAGCACAAAAGCACATTACTTCATTTGGAATTTACTTTTGTGTCAATCTATAAATTGATGTTGAAAAAAAGGTTCTCTGCAATTCCTATTAGTCACCCCCTCTTTAAAAGATAGATTTAGTTTTCTGTTTCTGCTTTTCAAGACCCAAATATTACCCTCCTCATCCTCTCAATACTGCTGAATTGTAATTTCAGTTATGCTAACACTGAACCTGCCCACTACCTCAAGTATGTCCAAGTTAATGGCAGCTGAGCTGTAACTGCACCAATGTTCCTTTTCATGCAATTCCCCAAAGAACAACTGCCTTTTGTTTTGTTTGCTTGATTACCTATGTTCTGATCATTAGTCTACCTCCAGTTTTTAGTCAGTTATCTAAAACCCTAACTTTAACCCATTAACAAATAAACAACCATCTTCAGAAACCTTCTGTGACACCAGTCAGCGTGATGGCCTCTCTGTGGGTGGCCATTCCAGACTCCCTTTACCACTGCTGAACTGGATCTCTTTCCCTGTGGGCCTCATTTTCTTTCTCTTGATTGACTGTACTTCCTCTTCCTGGAATGGTACATCCCTCAGGACTGTCCTGAGAAAAGCTTCCTGAGAAGTATAATTTTCAAGATTGTGTATATCTGTATTCTATCTTCAAATCTGATCAATACTGGTGGTACATGTAAAATTCTATAATTTGCATTTTAATATCTATCTAAAACTAATAAAAAAGCAATGTGATCAGCTGAACATATTTGAATCTTTTAATTTCTACCATTTACCTCACCAAACACAATGCTTTAAAAAAGCAGACAGTAAAAAATCTCAGTGTCTTCATTTATTTACACCAGCTGTGCAGACCTTCGAATGCCCATATATAATACCTTAAGAAAAAAAACACCTTTCCTAAAGTGAAGTTTGAAAATAACATTCCATGCTCTGAAGTGTCTGATACTGCCTTCGAGAAGTCTAATAAAAGTTGACTCTTCCTTATCTAAAATGTTTCGATCAGAAGTACTTCAGATTTCGGAGCTTTTGTATTTGCATTGACTTTACTCATTGAACATCTTTGATATAAAAATTCAAATGCTCTGAAATCTGAAACGTTTTGAGTTTCAACATAAGGCCAAAGTGTTGGATTCTGGAACATTTTGGATTTAGATTTTTAGATTAGGGATGTTCAACCTGTACCATTCTGATTCCTTTCACATTTTGTCTGTCAGCTTATAAAATCATCTTTCAACATGCATGTCCCAAAACTGCATGCTGTTGTGCTTTGGAGTGGGTCTCTTTTCATCTTTTGTGCTGGACACATAGTGGAGCCCATCCACCCAATCATCCATGTCTTTCAGTGATGAGAAAAATTTTTGATAGCAATTTCTTCTGTTTTCCAGAGTCTATCTTTCTGAAACTTACATGATCGGATGCTGAAGTTACTGGACCAGTCTTCCACTAGTTTTAACCTTTTTCTTCTAATCTTTCCTTTCTTATTTCTTTTATTGTACTTCCTGAGACATTTGTACAACTTTGTCTTCTAATATTTCTATTGACCTCACCTTAACTTTATTGAGAAATAATTAACTAACTACATGTATTTCAAGTTACAATGTGATAGACATTGACCACTATACAGCGTTTTAAAACTAATACTGTTGGGGCATAGTTACAATGTAGAAACACATTCATGAGATGGTAATGATATAGGAAAAATGATCCCAGACCTCCAAATGATATGGGGGAATGAAACTCCCAACCTACTATACGTCTGGCGCGAAGTTCGTGTTCTCTAAAATCGAAGAATGAATTTTAGGAACGACGGAGGATAAGAGCAAGATATATTTATTGAGGGAAAGAAAGCTTCTGTCTGAGGGACAGAAGGGGGCCCGAGCAGGTTGCCAGGGACTCTGTCATTTTCAGGGACTTTTATACAGTAAAACCATGAGGTTAGA
>RJWM01020024.1:0-37905 GCA_004363535.1 Dasyprocta punctata
CTGGCCCTCGCGGCCCCTTGGCCATGGAGGACAGCGGGAGGGGTCCGGGCCGACGGGGAGGTCGCTGGCACACTGAGGGACAGCTTTGTGCTCTGGGAGACTCCGGGAGAGGAAGCTGGGTGGTCTCCTCAGAGTGTCGAATTGTGCCCTTCACAAAACCTCCACGCAGCGCGGGCTGCTGGGAGAGCCTGGCTGGACAAAGGCCTGAGGGAGGCTGGCAAGGGCGGCCTGGGCCCTCGGCAAGAGGCCTGGCAGGCCGGGGAGGCCGGTTTCCAGGGTGACGGCCTCGGCTCCGCGCCCTCCCAGAAGACGCAGAGCTGTGGTCTCTCCGCAGGTCCTGCCAGGCGGGGGGCTCCATCCAGCTCACCCCCAGGCTCTTCCTCCCCTTTTGATGGGTCAGTTTTGTTCCAAACATACAAAGAATCTTCCCGAATGCTAGGAACTATGCTGAGAATTTTACCTACATTACGTGCACAAGTATATAATATTATATATTTTCTTTAATTTTCTTTACAGTGTCATGAAAAAGGTATGGTCATCCCCATTCATGATAAGGAAGTTGAAGTTTAGCCTGTCACATGTGAAGCTTGGCTGAATTTGACTTTACATCCCCTTCAACACCTGGTAACCAGAGGTGAAAGGAGGTGTGGGGATGGCATCTCCACACGTACAGATGGGGACACTGAGGTGCAAGGAGATCACTGTCTGGGGGCCCTGACAAATTGCTCAAAAATTCAGGTCTAGGCTGGGTGAGGTAGCACATCCCTGTAATCCCAGCACTCTGGGAGGCTGAGGCAGGAGGACTGCAAGCTTGAGCCTAGCCCGGGTAATTTAGTGAGTTAACAAGACCCTGTCTCAAAATAAAAATGGGCTAGGGATGTAGCTTGGTGTGAAGGCCCTTGGTTTAATCTCTAGTACAAAGGAGGAGAGAGAGAGAAGGAAAGATGTGAAGGGAGGGGAAGGGAAGGGAACAGAAAGGGAAGGGAAGGGAAGGCAAAGGAAAAGAAAGGAAAACTTGTGTTCAGCACTGGGGATTCAGTGTACAACCCATTCCTGTGTACAAGTCTGAATTTGAACACCACTTTATAGCTAAAGGCCTTTAGGCTTTAGGAAGCGTAACGCTGTTTAAAATCTAGTTACCTAACATACATGCTGATTTTCTCAAGTTTGTTTCCTATTTTGTTGCTTAATAGTGCCTCATGGGCTTAAAGGAAGAGTGCACCTCTAAGGCACTGTAGTGCCAAGGCAGCGGAATTGGTGACAGCTTTCAGATTTGTGTCGCTGACAAAAACCTTAGGAGGTTAGGGGCTTAGAGATTGGGTTAGGGTTAGGTCAGCTGATGGCTCTTTACATTCTCCTGAGACGACTCTGCCTTGAAGCTCCTGGTCAGCTGCTTTCAGGACTTTTTATGATGCCTGATCCTGTCAAGTTGAAGAAGAAATCCCCAAGTTGCCATCTGATGTTATCTTCTAGTGTCAAAAATGCTGCTCGGTGTCTGCTATCTGTAATGTGCTTGTGTCTACATCATTACTGGAAAGAGTTTATGATTTCATTTTTTTTCTTCCTGTAGTACTAGTTGGACCCTGCTTCTCATGTCCCTCAGCCAAGGCTTACAGAAGAGGATTTTGTAGGAATTGTTTCCATCCATGGAGTCTGGAGTTCCCTGAAAATCTTTTAGAAATGCCTCATTCCCAACTTTATAGTGACTAGACAATGGTTATCTTTGAATAGCAATACATGACAAATAACATGGGTGTTTTTTAAAGTTGCCCCCAAATGAAAAAAAAAGTGTCTATCATTGGAAAAGAGCATATGACTGACAAATTTGTTGGCCCTATAATGGATTACTGAAAATACTTTATCTTAGGTTGAAGGGGATGGGGTGGAAATAAGGAATGAGAGAAGGGAAGGATTAAATAGGAAAGGGAAGAAAAGAAAAACAGATGCCAGTCTTAAAACATTCCAAGCATGGATAAACATTGCTGAATTTATTCAAGATAGTTCTGTAAAGTCTGAAAGGTGATTCATCTGGCTTTTAAGCTGTGGTCACAAGATTCACAAGCACGCAATGAGTGATAACGTCTCCAGAACAAGTAAATAGTAGGACATGTCAGATCTGGACGTTTTAAAGCATACTTAAGAAAGCCTTCAGAGAGACATTAAAAATTGGAACAATACTGATGAAGACAGTGCCCCCTCTCCAAATATACAAACCTTTCACTTATGATCTGCCCTTCGTCAAGGCAAACATCAGTCATTTTCCGTTCTTTCTGTCACTTGTATGTACAGTCACCAGACTCACAGATAGAAAGGCGGGACTAACGCCATATAGTTCATACTTATGTTATTTACCATTTGTACTAAAGCGTTGTTTGTTACTTATCTGAAATCCAGATTTAACTGGGTGTCCCGTGTTTTATCTAATGACCTTACTTAGAAGGTGTAGAATTTGACAAACTGAGATCGTTTCAAAACTGAAGGTTGAGGCAGCAGTTTGTGGGCAGGGTGAGGTGCAGCTGTTGGAAGATGTTACTGTGCTACCTTCTGCGTTTCCCACTAAAAGGCCAGAGTGGGAAGATGAGGTTCCCCAGCAGGATGTGGAGAGGTGGGGGACAGAGGCGAAGAAAAACACAAGAGACCAAGACAGAGGGTGCCCAGAAAACAAAGCGCCCTTTTGGAGAGGCTATTGCAGAAGCAGGGTGACCAGAGGGAAACCTGAAATGGGGGGCTGATGAGGGGTTTTAAGCAACCTGATGATCTTCATAGATTAATCCTTCTCTGCCCCTCTATAGGGGTCCTGAGACCTCGGCCCAGCGTGAGCTTCGTGCTCCCCCTGGTGGCTACTTTGGGTATCGGTCGCCCAGACCGTGCTCCCTGAGCCTGGAGACTGCGCATCTCCACTTGGCCTTTTAGGACGCTACCCCTCCTCTCCCTCTGTTCTTCTTTCCTTCTTTTTTTGTGTCGGCTTATTCATTCGGAGCCTGCCCTAGGCGTGACACCTCTCAACTGCTCTGGCCCCAGGACGAGGCCACACAGAGCTGGGCATTGTTGCCCCAGTTCTGGGACCACCCGGGTGGAGGAAGAGGGGAGCGCTTCCCCCACCCCGGAGGCCGCCGATGATTGACAGCCGCCTCGGGTCAGGGCCCGGCGGGCCGCCCGGAAGGAGGCCGGATGCCGGACCCCAGCAGATTCCGTCCGCAAAGCCGCTCTCCAGCGGGAAAGGAGCCCTTCTTCCAAGCTTCCTTCAGACCCGTGCAATGAACAGCTCTTCAATTTCTATTTTCAACGTGGTGTATGTGAATAAAGGCATAAAGTGTGATGGTTTCGCTTGGGGAAAGGAATCCTGCTTGGGTTGGACAGTGATGGTGACAGGATGAATATGGGAATAGAGAGGCACAGGCCCTAACTTCTGAGGGCCTAGGACTTCTAATAAAAATTATGAAACATGTTTACTAACTTTTTCATAGTTCCATGGGTGAGCAGCTCTGTGACTTGGAAGTATAGGGAACTGTACCTGCTTTTTCTGTTTTGGTCACACTGGAATTGAACTGCCAGAGGCCCTTCACCATGTGGCCTTTGCACAATATTCCCCAGGCAGATGACCAGCTTCTCAACCTGGCTCCAGAGCAAAATCCAGTTTAGGCTGCAGATAGGAAGGAAAGCGGTCTCTGCAGGAGGGAGCACGGCCTAGCCCTAGACTGGGTGGGTTGCGGGCCTCTCAGGTGGCTCCGCAGTGATTGGAGTGTCCCAAACATGCAGATGGCGATTTCCTTAGGGGGACCAGGTTTTGTTCCTCTGGACTCTGAGCAACCTCCTTCCTATTCCCAAATTAGTTAGGTGAATATCACATACTGCATGCCTTGAAACAAGGGTTAGAATGTATTGATCAAATACAGTATGGTGGATTTGCAATTTTGAGGGGTCACAAGACCCTGTAGAGAAACCAATGGAGTCTAGGGATTTCACCCAGAGAATCAGGCAAATTCACAGAGTTTTTCCTCACAATTCCAAGGGTATAAACCCAGTGAAGTCTTCACATGGATGACCTAGGGGTCATGGGCCTGACTCAAGAGCCTTTCCTCTAGGTGGCTGCCCTCTTTGGGTAAAGGGTCAGATGAAAGGGTCCCTAGACACAACTTCAATCTGGAGATTTCATGACAATGCCTGTAAATTCTACATGAAAAAGCAGATGAGGAAAGAGTCATCCATAAGCCTGTCTTAATGAGCAGGGAGGTTCATTAGCGCCATGGCTGGTTCTGAAATACCCCTTGAACTCTTACTCAGCTCTTTTCACAAATGGCAGGAGTAATTACACAATAAATCTGCTTAATTTGATGGTCGGAAATCACTTTTTGGAAGAGTAGCATGGTTGTGTTACACTTTACCAATCCCAACATGAAAACGATTCCACTTATCTCAGAAATTTGAATCTGACCTGGACAAGTAAGTGCAGGCTGGTTCCCTCTCCTCCAGTTTCCACCTCCAGTTTTAGGAGCTGACAGGAGAACGTGTCCTTACTTATTTCCTTGTGGCTGACTCCCTCAGTGCATTCTGCCAAGATTTTATGATGCCGCGTGGCATCCTTCCCCAGCTGGCCCTGAGCTCGTTGCAATACTTCCGCGAAAAGAAAATTAAGTTTCCTTCAGGGAAAAGAATAACAACACACCAGCATATTAATGTAAAACTATTTTCTTCTTTATTGAAAATACACCTATACAGTAACGCTTCTTGGTCCATACTAGGCGCGTGTGTATGCAGAGCCTGTGACAGGCCAGCCAGAGGATCGCCCTAGAGGACCAGCTTTCATAAGAAACGGTTAGTATAAAAAAAATCATACTGTGTAACAGAATTATTTTTGACACAGTTAATTGTTGCTGTACTAGTGTCATGGCAGCCTTGTACATTAACTTGTGTAGTGTATTTCCCAAATAGAGCCTCAGAATTAAATGTTTACTCTACCACAGCCTAACGTTAACTTTTATATGCACATAGTGCTCAGGATCTCTATAAAAAAAAATCTCTAATTGTGTAACAGAGGGTGTAGGTCTAGATTTCCAGTTTGTTAGCATAATTAAGTCCATTCTTCACCATTTTCAGGCAGAAACTCAAACACAGCTGGTACTGTCACTGACAGCTCCCATTGAGTATCTTGACTGGGGACAAGTCAAGATATTCTTTGAGGGGACAAAAAGTAATGTTTTCAGCCTGGGAGCTGCCTTGCCTGAAACTAATGCCAATGCTATCTCTTCTTGCAATCTCATCGACATTGTCTTCCTACTGATTTGTCTTCTAACTGTATCTCTTAGGTACACAGACAAAACTAAAGCAAACCCTGCCCTAGCTACAAGTTCTGAAGAATTTGGTAAGTGGGATTTCAACACAAAAGAAGCATTTTGTTTCTCGAACACCTGATTAGAGTAAAAAATATTTTTAGATAAGAGACCACCAACTCAGTTCATGGACCTGTATTAGTGCATTCATTTGACTTCTTCAAAATATATAAGAAGAAGTATTTTTGTAGGTATGCTTCTTGGGTGAATGATTCAAAACTGAAAAGAAAAAGTGTTTTAGGTTGGGGGAGAAAAGAAGACCCAAATGAAGCTCTTCTTTTTTATTTTTTCTTGAGGAAGACCTAAGCTCTTGGTATTATACAATCCTCTCTTGAATGTCAGTCATGCTCCCTTCTTCTCTAGCTCTGTAGTTTTCCATAGTAAGACCATGATCACCCTTGCTAGTTGCTACGCTGTTTATTTCCTAAAGATCTTCTTGTCAGTTGAGTGGCAGGAGATATCCTTCCCAGAGCAATCCCCTCAGGTTGGGGAGAGGAGGAAAGATGGGAATACTTCTCCTGATGGAAATAACTGGGCAAAGAGCTGCATGAATAATCCCTTTCCTGGAATGACCTTCTACCCGACGGCTTGCATAACTGACGTTTTGGATACAGGAGCTGGTGAAGCACGCACCATCCTGTCCCAATACAGAAATGTTCACTTCCATGAAGTGTTCATTCTCAGAGCCCCGTACTCCATTGACTGACACTTGATGCAGGGTATCCCATGGGGAAATTGAGGGCAGGCTCTTTTTTGTTATCACAGGAATATTGGGCTAGTGAGACCATAAAGGCATCTAGGGAAGTCATTCATTGTACAGATGAAGACACTGAGGCCTAGAGATGAGACGCAGCTTGCTCAAGGCCACATGGAAATTTCACCTGCTGTCCCTCCTCAGCTGTGTGGGGGTGTCAGGAGCATTTTTCTGCTCCCAAGAAAATAAAGACACAAGGCAGAAGAGAAAGGGCAAAAAAATTCTTCTACTGTCCAGCTGACAGCTGATTGTTTTTCATTGTGTTGCTGTTTGGAGACTAATGTTCTGAAGGATTCTTGTGATTGGAAAATTGACTTAAAATATTTTAGCCTATTTGTTAGATTCTTTAACTTATAAACCAGTCACATTTGTGGGATTCTGTTCCACATAAATTTGTGAGACCTGGTCAAGATAACTTTTGATCCTGCTACCTTATTAGGTAAGACTAACAGGAGATGATGTTCAAATTGCAAATGTAGGATGGAAATGGTAATAGTTTGGCTGCCACAAAATCCTCCCTGTTTTGTGGGGGGTGGTGAATACCTTCCAATTCTATCAGAGCGGGGAGAAAAGAGGAGGGAAGAGGCTCACTGGAAAGCATGAGCCTAACCGGATGGACACATGTCACAATGATTTCAAACCACTGGTGCTCAGGAAAGCATCTCTTTGTGTTAGTCTACATCTTGGTCTCACTGTCGAGAGGTTTCTCAGGTTCATTGTCCTGGGCAACCAGCTGGTAGGGTTTCTTCATTTCATTCTCTTCAATCACTGAGTTACCCATTTCCACATCTCTGTTCTTCAGTTCATGTCGTGACAGGTGCTCGACTATGCCAGCTCCCAGGGAGTCACCCAGTACATTGGTTGTGGTTCGGAGGCGGTCCCTGTTTTGGGGTAGGGAGCAAGGGAAAAGGAGGTGCCTGTCAACATCAGGAGATTTCAGCTTATACTGTGAACTGGCTGACAAAGTCTTCAGGAGCTCACTCCTTCCCACTTCCTTTCTTCTGTTTCTCCCCTTCCTTCCCCTCCCCTCCCCTCCCCATTCCTATCCTCTCCTCCCCTCCTCTCCCTTATTTCTGTCCCTGATGGTGCTTAGAATTGAATCCAGGGCCTTTTCACTGAGTTATAGTCTCAATCTTTTTTTTTTTTTTTCCTTATTTTGAGGCAAGGCCTTGCTAAATTGCCAAATTGCCCAGGCTGGGCTCAAACTTGCAATCCTCCTGCCTCAACCTTCCAGAGTGTTGGAATTTCAGGCATGTGCTACCACACCCAGCTAGGAGCATCTCTTAAAGTTTAGTGCGGTGTATCTATCCACTGCATGGTTACCTACCAGACATATAGACCTTAAAACAGTGGCTATTAAAAATTATTAGGGCCACATGGACAATCAATTTTCAGTTACTGAAGTGACTGTAATAGTGGGAAATGACCCTTCTCGTTCTTCTTTTATTTAAGATTTCTCTTTCCTCCAACTCACCTTCTTTTATACCAGCAGTTCTCAAAGTGTGAGCCAGAGATAATTGGGGTGTCCCTAAAGGGAAAACTATTGCATAATAATACTAAAGTGTCATTTGTCCCTTTCACATTCATTTTCTCAAGAATGTGCAGTAGAATTTTGCAAAGGTTACCCAAAGTGCAATATTAGCTCATTGGATATAGAAGCGGTTAGGATGACTCCAGTTGTATGAACAGTTAGGAAACTTACAGTGGGTTGAGTGCTGGCGTATGTGTCATTGCATTTAACCCTCATGGTAGCAGTAGGAAGCAGAGGACATGAGCGTTCCCATTATACAGAGGTGAAAACTAGGTTGGTGTGTGGCCTGCCTAGTGCCAAGGGCCAGGACGTGATTCGAGTCACCAGAAAACTCACACTGGGACCTTGGGCTTAGTTCACACTCACGGCTCTTCATGGCCATCAGTCCTAGTGAAGTCAGCATGTTGACCCCAGTGCCCGATGTGTTTTTCTAGGCACAGGCTTTGGGCATCCTGGCGAGAACGTTTTCAAAAGTGGAAGCTACCTTGGAGAGGTAAGGGGCAGACGCTGTTAGCTGGAACAAGGGAAGAGGACACAGGGGCAAACCCCAGTGGTCAGGATTACATTTCTTAGAACTTTCCCAAAAACCTGAAATCAGTTCCACTTCATGATGCTAGGTCTCTTGCCACTGTCTGCATGGCCACCACTCAGCTTGTGTGACTCAGACGGGAACATCTGCATTCCACTGTTGGAATGGGAAGTGAAGGAGGAAGGGCCGGAGTCAGTGTGTGGGACCACTGTGGGGAGGTGTTGTGCAATTCAGGAAAGGCCTTGCCGATTCATGCTGGCTTGCAGAGAGCAGGTTTCCCAACCCCGAATGGCTTACGGGGTGAGAAGCATGGCAGCCAGATGTTCCCTGGAGGCTGATAGGGGAATAAGTGCACGTGGCACCTCGGGCCAGGGACCAGGCAGTGAGGAAAGTTTCATTTCAGACCGAATTCTTTTGGCAGGCATGCCAGGCTGCTCGGTGCCCTGCGAAGTGAGGTAGCTACAGAGCACACATACTTACAGGAACCAGTCCACTGCGATGATGAGTGTGATGTCATCAGTGGGCAGACCCACAGAGGTCAGCACGATGACCATGGTGACCAGGCCCGCCTGAGGAATCCCAGCTGCCCCTATACTTGCAGCTGTAGCTGTGATGCTGTTGAGATAAGTACCAGAAAAGAAAACAGTTTTACAAAGCTCATCCGGTGGAGAACACCCTGCGAAACACAACTGGTGATGATGCCTGACTTGTCATGGTGTCAGAAGAGGACACGCTTCAGAAAAGCAGAAATGAGTTTTAAAAAAATGATCGCACTAATATCATATTAATGTTCACCACATACTTATCGTGTGTTATCTGGTATGTTAAGCATAGCTTATTTCACGTAATTCTCGCAGCAGCCCTCATGAAGTTGGTCATACTATTACAGCCATTTTTAAATGAAGGAACTGATGTCCATATTCTTTCTCATGTTCCTGAAAGTGTTTGTACATGTATAATGCCATAGAATAACAGTAACAATTTGTTCCTAATAATTTGCCTCTTCAAGTAGAGAGTTACAAAGAGACTAAACTTGTGCAACTAATGTAATCAGAAAAAATTAATAATAATAATAATTATTATTATTATTTTGCTGCACTGGGGATCGAACTCTCAACCTTGCGCCTGCCAGACAGGTGCTTAAGCCACTGAGCCAAACTCCCGGCCCTAAATTAAATTAATTAAAAAATAAAATGATTGATAAACAATGCTCCATAGCTCTATGTTTTTTTTGGGGGGGTATGGTAATGGGGACTGGTTTTCCAAATGTGTAACCTGTTTGAAACTCAGGTTGTTAAATATAAGGTGATGTGAGAATATAAAAATGTTTTATAAATATTAAAGGATTACTTAGACCTAAAATGGTATTAATAAAGCACTAACTAAGTTTGTGGCAGTGACTGCCCATAGAGGTACTGGCACTTTTAGCTGGTATATGGCAACTCCAAATGAAGATGACACTTCCCAGATTTCTTTGGGGTTTAGATTTAGTTTTAGCCCATGAGACTTGAGTGGAAGTGATCCATTTTTTTTCTCCCTCAATATTTTGTGAAATTTATTTTTTATCTTTTTTTTTTTGGAAGTGATCTATTAATTTAAAGGTTATGAGCTGGGTTTGAGACCAGCTTGGGCTGTAAAGTGAGCCCAAGGCCAGCCTGAACTGCATAGTGAGACCCTGTCTCAAAAAAAACAAAAACAAAAACAAAAACAAACAAACAAACAAAAAAAACAGGCTATGGTACATCTTTAGTTTGTACTGGCTGAAATTTGGGGATGGTGATGAGCCTCTTTAGACCACTCAAATTAGGGTAATACACTAGAGGTTTTGGACACACACTCTTGGGCCCTTAGCAGAACACCCAGTAACTTTGAGGGCTTTGTGGAGTACAGACATGTAAAGAGAAATGAACTTTTATCCTGTTTAAGTTGTTAATACTGTTCTCATTGTTTTTAACTCTGTCTCATGTAACTGCACCTTTTTTCTGACTTAGGGCTTTGCAATCAATATACTAAAATATGCCCAAGAATAGGTTACAGGTGAGCTGAGATACTCATTTTCCCAGAGTGGTCAGACTGGACTTAGGGTTCCCACAACCTCTAGGTCAGTGAATGATCTTTGGTCATGTGTCCTACAGCTGATACCATTTCCCAATAACATACAGTACATATACACAGCCTAAGATAACTTATTTCTAAATAAACATAACAAAAATGTGAAGTTACTCATAAAGATTAAAAGAAACCATAAAACCAAATGTTTCACATAAGCCTGGATTTGGTCTTGGTCTGGGATAAAAGGCTATAAAAGACATTTTGGGGACAACTGGGAAAATCTGAAGATAGACTAGACATTCTGGGAGTATTTTCAAGACCCTTACTATTGTGGCTCCGTAGAGGATTAGCCTTATTCTTAGGAGATGCATGCTGAGTGATGTACAGATGAAATGTCACGACGGCAGAGGTGGGGGAGGGAGCAAAAATGGCAAAATATTAACATGTTTTAGGTCTACGTAGAGGATGTTTGTTATAACATTGTTACAGCTTTTCTATATGTATAAAAACTTTCATAATAAAAAGCTGTGAAAAGAAAAAAATATGATTTACTTTGGCCCCCCAAATATATTGTTCATAATAATAATTATGACCAAAATGGACAACAGGGAAGAGCAGGGTAGATCTGGATCATGAGGCTTAAAATCTCCTGAGGCCGTTAGACGTATGAGCCCCTTGTACATAATGACCTTCGGTAGGCAAAAGAGGGCTGTACTCCCATAGGGATATCCACTCCCACAAGGGTATGCATAGATTATCTTTGAAAGGGTACAAGAGAAACTGGTAAGTAGCACTGGTTGCCTCAGCAGAAGGAAACTAAGAGATTGGGAAAAGCTATAAAAAAGAAAATTACTTTTCACTAAACACCTTGAACCTAATAGTTTAAAAAAATCCCTGTAAAAATCAAATTCTCAATCTTACTTGCCAGTATGATGTGTCAACTTTCTTATAGTGCCTAAAAACTAACCCCAGGGGAAAAAAAAGTAATCCAATTCTCCAAGTGTATTTTTATTTTCCGATATTGCCTATAAAAGCTAACGTAATGCGGAAATATAGTTTAACTTTAAAAAAAGAGAAATATCCATACTATGTATTTTGCAGGCATTAAAAAGAATGAACTTAATTTGTAAATGATATATTGATAAAAAAAAAACCAGTCAAAAGGTACACAGTATGTATGGTATGTTTAACTGCAGGAAAAGAAATGGCCAGGGATTTAGCTCAGCTGCTTGGTGCCTGCCTGGCAAGCACAAGGTCCTGAGTTCACTTCCTGTACAAAAAAAAAAAAAAAAAGAAAAGAAAGAGAAAGAAATGGATGTTTGTCTATGCATAGATCAAGTTCTTTTCAAGTCAAACATGAATGGTGATTGCTTACAAAAAGACGCAGTGATACGGTGGCAGATAACCTGAACTTCGTACTTTATACATGTCTCTGTTATTCATTTTGTTGTTAATGAGCATGTACATCCGTCATAGCTAATAAAAATATTTAACTATTCCCCCAACCCCCAACCTCCTGTTTATGTGGGATTCTCTTCCCAACTATTTGTTCATCCATCCTTGATCTCTAGCTTATTTGTTAAAAAAGTATTCTGAAGAATATATTGTGTTGAATTATTTCCTTGTACCTGATTGTAATAATCTGTCCAAAGTTCAGGTCAAAGTTGTTAACTTGAGCGATGAAAATGGCAGCCAAAGCCTCGTAGAGGGCTGTTCCATCCATGTTAATGGTGGCCCCCACAGGGAGCACGAATCTGGTGACACGTTTGTCTACACCATTGTTCTCTTCCAGGCACTTGAAGGTGATGGGCAGGGTGGCAGAACTGAGAACAGTAAAACAAGGCATGTCAGCTGAGGGTCCTGTAGTTGTGTCTGTGTTTGGTCTTTTGGACAGACAGTTCCTTCCTCTCCCTAACTTAAAGGGAACTGAATCAGCACTTGTGTAAAAGAGGAGCAGGGTCAGGAACAGTGTGGTCCCCTCATGGGATCATTTGGCAGCCGTCCTGCTCCTGGGTTCCTCTGAGGCATCGCTTGTGGTTTTTCTCCATCACAGTACCCCATGCCAAGTCACTCTGCCATCTCAACTGCAAGAGAGTGATGGCAAAGGACAGGAAAGAAGAGGTGACTTCCATTTTGTTCCCCACAAAAGAATATGCAACCAATGATTCCTCGTGTTCCAAATAGATATGAAAAAGTGAACTCATTCCTGAAGTTTAAAACCCAGCTCAAATGCTTCTGTCTACCTCTCACCTCAGAAGCTCAGGTTAAAGTGAAAATTTTTAGACACATTGTCTTGGAGCAGTGTGACGGTGAGGCTTGATTGTCAATTTGACTGGCTTGAAAGATGCCTAGATTAGTAAAGCACACATAGGGTGTGTGTGGGTAGGGTGTGACTTTGGGGACTGTATCAGGTCCTTGGTCCCTTTCTCTCTATGCTTGTCCCTTGTGCTGTTTCCTGGCCACCATGAAACGAGCAGATTTGTTTCACTATGGATTTATACCATGCCATTTCTGTCTTGGAGCTAGCTGACCATGGACTGAAAACTCTGAAACTGTGAGCCAAATTAAGCCCCTCCTTTAAGTTACAGATGTCAGGTATTTTGTCTTAGGGATAGAAAAATTGACCTATCCAGGCATGCATACCTTGAAGAGGTCCCCAGAGCTGTGATGAGTGCTTGTAGCAAACCTCCAATGAAGACCCAAGGGTTCTTCCTGGTTACCAGGAAGTAGAGGAGAGGTAGGACAATGACCGCGTGAATGAGGAGACCGACAATGACTGTCACCGTATACATGGCAAGCTGCCCTCCAATCACGCCCATGTCTTCCATCTCAACAATTTTCCCTGCAATCAGGAAGAGGATACCTAGAGGGGCATACCTACGGAGAAACAACACATGCATGATTGAAAGTCTGATTTCTAATGTGCTATTCCACGTAAATTCAACAGGACTCTTTTCAGAATTTATAGAAATTGTGAGCTTTTTTTCTTTTCTTTAATATAAATTTTCCTTGGCTATTGCTGAATCAGACCTTCCTGTCACCCAGTCTTGCTCTAAGACACGTTTTTATCCTCTTTCACCTTTGTAAAAGCTAGGCACAGAGGTTTTCCTCTGTACCAGGTAGTTCTCCTTTCATCGTGCCCAGGCCACTTTTCTGGTCTTTACTCTCTCCTCTTGCCTCTGAACACTGCCACAACCCACCTGATCGATAGCCACACTTTTGGGTGCATTTTCCACATCACCCCCTGCTTCCTGAGTTCAAGCAAGAGACACATAATGCCGTGTTTCAGGTTTACAGTCAGGTCTCTGACTCCAGGGTCACTTTTATTAATTTTTTCCATTGCTCTACATCACTTCAACATTACTTCGTATTTTTCTTCAAATCACCATTTTTACTTAAATAGACTTACTTTAAGAGAGAGTTTTATGATACAGTGCAAATGCAAAACTAGTATCACTTGCTCTCAATAGTATATAAATAAACTCTGAGTTATTACAGTTAACAATGTGCAAGCATGTTCTACCACAATTAGGGCATAGGTGTTGTAATTAAGTGCCTCCAGGCTGCTTCTGCCATTTGTGAGCTTTCTCCAGCAGACTCCAAAGAGAATGAACAACTGATAACAAGATGACTTGGATGCACTGACATAACCCAAAGGCTCTGCTGCTCGGCTTTCAACCCTCTTTTATGAGTGTGCAGTAAACCACCACTAAACTCACATTACCAAAAACAGAGATGCTGTCACCCTTAAGGAGAGGGTCTTCTGGGAACCACAGAGGACTTACTGCTAACTGAACCATACAAAAGTCCTTTACAAATGCAGACTAAGAAATTTTAGGAGTACCTGTTTTCAGGAAAGTAATAACTCAGTGTTGAATGTATAGGCAAATGTACAGCTAAAAAAGCTGCATGTGAAGTTCATTTGGTGGTCTTGAATGAGTTTCTTTCATGGAAGAGGTGAAAGGTGAAGGCATTTTAATAATATGAAGATAAATGTCCACTTTCAGCCCTGCCAGGATTTCAAAGGAGCTTTCCAATTGGAGGATCCTGTGGAGATCACATTCTGACATGTCTTTGTGCCCAAGTTTATATCTATCTTGTGTAAAGTCCTAAGAAGTGGATTTCTCTGGGCTTTGGTGGCATTAGAGACAAAGGACATTTTTCATCATGTTGGGGGGTGAGTGTTCTTCATAGCAGTGGAAGCCTTCCTGCCTCAGGTGCCAGGAAAGAGTTTGGGTACTAACAATACAGGATAAAAGGAAAGTAACCCCCACAAGAGGCCTAAATCAAGCAAAGCATTTTCTCCCTGCTGGGGAAGTTTGCATTCTAAGGTCAATATTCCTCTTTGGATTTAGTCTTTTCCTTTGTCTCTTACTCTCGGCTTTATTAAAGGAAGTTCTGTTATAAATTGTGACTTGTGTTCTGTAGTACTTCCCATGAGGCCTTCTGAACATTACACCAGCATTGGTGTGTACACTTCTTTCTTAGGGCTCAAATAAGGAGAAGAGACCTTAATTTATCCAGTCGTGTGGGACCTCTGCATTTACTTTTCTCTCGGGAATGATATTCTTCGGGTACTTTGTGGGATTGGCTTCTCCTGGGCATTCGGGTCTTAGCAAAAAAATATCAATTCAGAGGTTTCCACCATGCAGGTTATTTTCACAGCACTTGTAACTAAAGCACCTAGGTAATTTATTTGGTTGTATCTGCTTCCTTTAAAAAATGAAAGATCCAGAGGATGTCCTTGCATAATGCTTTCGTTGCTGTTCACAGTGCCTTACATGTTCTACTTGCCAAGTAGCAGACAATAAATATGTCTGAAATTACTAACCGTGTAGATGCAAAGTGGGCCAATGAGGAGTGGGATTCCATCGGCACTGGGGTAAAGGAGTTGACCCCTTTTGAAAATAAGGAAGTAAACTTAGTGAGAGGCTTACCTACAGGTTCACGGTCCCAACAGGTTCAGAAACGCATTGATTTTCTTGTGCTTACCAGAGTGAGATCACCTCAACTGCCTACCTGGCCTGGTGGTGTCTTTCTCAGTACCTAACACATTTTGATGGCGTCACGCATCTCATGTATAGTTACGTAACAAAGAGAAATACATACCACATTATCACTGCAACCAATCTCATGATGGCTTCGTTAAGAGAATCAAAGAACTCGCGCAGGGCTTGCCCTTGTTCCTTCATGTTTCCAATCACAAAACCGAAGCACATGGAAAAGACAACTAGTCCCAGGGCGTTGACCCCATTCACAGATCCCGGAACTGGAACCATCTCCTCTGTGATCCGCGTGAGCGTCTCCATGGCCTCTGACACATTGTTTATCACGGCACCTATGAGAGTCTCATTGGACTGAATGGGCACTCTGAAGCTTCTCTTCTCATAATTGGTTTTAAACTTAAAAATAAATAGCATGCCAGGAGTTAAAAGTGATTTTTATTTTTTTCTTTCTACTGTCCTACTTTCCAAATTTTCCACAATAATAAACGTTATATTGTATTCAAAGTGGAATGTTATAGAAAATATCTATTTGTCTGTTTTGTCTATTAACCCATCCATCTATCTTCTGTTTCTTTATATATCTGTGGTAAACCCATATTCCTCAACGAAGACAGACATATTTATATACACTCAAATAAACATACTGACACTCAAGTACATAATAAGTCATAGTAGGAAGGAGATATCTAGCTAAAAGTATTGGACTGAGCACACACATGTGGTTTTGTTTTCTTCTGAAACCCCAATAAAATGACAATAATGAGATTATAAAAAGCCATAAATTCCAAAATTCACGAGAGTTCTTTTACCTTATTCTGGTATCATGCTATGGGATCACTGATAAACTATCTCTCCCCTTCCTCTCATATTCCACAGCCATGAAACAAGAATAACTGCATTGGTTCTACTTCACAGAGTTGTTACAGTGATCAAATAAGAAACAATATATGAGTAAATCTTGTAAACTTTATAGTTCTATGCTAATGTTCCCTAATATGTTCAGTGATAAAGTGCTTCAGGAATTAGACCTAGTTGGAGATTTCAGCGGACATTAAAAATAAAAAATCCTAATTAACCAGTCATCAAATCACTCCTGATATTATCAGTTCTTAAGTATAGGTGCCTGATGAATGGCTGATGATAACTCATTTTCTTCAAGTCCATAGTGGCATTTCTCTTCTAACTGAAGAGATGGCCTTTCTACCGTAGCTTTGCATAGATGCCCCTAGCAGGAGATGTTGACAGTGTTGCTGTGACTGCATGAAACAATGAAACTCATCCCTGTATGACTTTAAGGGGAGTAGAATTCCTGGTCTTGGTATTGGTGATTTCAAAGCAACACTGAGAGTAACAAAGTAAGGATGCTGAGTGGAGGAAAAGAATGGCCAGACCTGAAGTGCTTGCTCCTTTCTTTGCCAAAAGTAAGCGGGAGACTTTCTGGTCTGTTGGGAAGCTATTATTCCCAAATAAGGGCAAGGCTAGCTGTCAATACTGTGGACACATCCCTGAACAATCAGTGGTACTGCTAATAATTTCAAGCAACAAAGAATCTAGTCAACTCCCAAATCTCTTTACACTGCTGGGTGCTTATGAATTTTATAAAATGTCCATGGTAGATTTTCTATCCCCATCAGCCTTTTCTGTGTCTCCAACTCCTTCCCCTTAGACACAGTTTGCAGCCTACTCAGAAACTGCAACCTCATTTGCATTCTGGCCTAAGCCAAATAGATCTCGGGAGATACTTTTGCTTCCCCTTCAAAATCCAGTAAATGCATTCCCAAACTAAATACAATAAATCTGTACAAATCAGCACTTTTCCCATCTGAAAGATCTGGAAATCAGCATTTTTTTTATAACACCCAGAGCCAGCTGAATAGCTGGAATAGTCAGATTCATGGTGCTGTGGTTGGTTGATTGGGTGGAAACAGGTTTATTATTTATGGTTATAGCTGTTTTTGAACAAAGAAAGTTAGATTTTGGCTTCTCAGGATTTTTCTTTTAAAGAAGAAGTGCTGTTTGAATTTTTTAATGTGTGCATGCACCACCTATTAAAATAGTCTTAATAATTTTTGAAAGAGAAAAAAAAAACCAAAGAAGACTTAGATGTGTAAAACCTTATTTTCCATGAAGTTGGGATTTTGTCTTATTTGTTTTAAAATTCCAAGCAGAAATGCCAGGGAGCTACCAACATAGGTGAATTGACAGCATCTGGGGAAGTGTATTATTTAATCCAGAATGTCTGTTCCCCTTTTCATATTTTGGGCAACAAAGTTTTTACAGTGCCATTTTCTATCTGAGAGAAGTTGTGACCACTAAATAATTTCCCTGTTCTTATAAATGAGAACCTCATCAGTCCAATGAAGGTATAATGCTCATAATATTTATGTGAAGATTAAATATAATATTAGCGCAAAGCACACTACAGGCATTCTTTATATGGTGATGCCATTTCTCATATGGTCTTCTTTAGATATCCTGAAAGTCCTGAGTAGGCTTTCAATAAAAACAGTCCAGTGATTTTTTTAAAAATCAAACCTAGAAACTGGACTAGCCAATTCAGTCTTGTTTAAAGTAAGTTGTTAATGCATTTTATATTGGAGTTTGTTTGCTTGGTGGGCTTTTGTATGTGAGCAGTGGGGAAAGGGAGGGGAAGGGAATCTCCTGATTAACCCCCTTAACAATAGCAGGGACTCAGTGTGCTATTTTGGGGTAAGACACACTACATCTGACAACTAGTAAGCATTCAATACGAGGTAAGAACCACTTTCCCCAATTTCCAAAATTTCCTAGAAAACCCTGCTGCTTTCCATTTCGCTGAAGAGAAACTGCAATGGTCACGTGTGCAGTAGGGGGCTTCCCACTTTATTTAGTAAGCCAAAGAAAAGTTTTGACGGTGAATGAGTTGTGGTTTTTACCTGTTTAAAGCAGGCTTCCACCAGATTTGGAGGGAACATGTTCCTGCAAAGGAAACAGCAGTTACTTGACAAATTTCCCAAATACTGTAGTAAATTTATTCTTTCAATATTGCTTGATTATGTTTAAGGTAAAGATTCCATTGAACTGAGCAACAAATGGAAAAAGATAAAAAATTTTGGAGGATTTTATGACTTCAAATGGAACATACGCTTATCACTAAGTGTGGCCCATGAAACTCATATTTTTCATGAAAGACACAAATTAAACTCAAATGTCTTCTTGCCAGCCAATGAGATTCCTTATTTGGTTATTACATAATCAGAATGCTTTTTCTAAAAAGAGCGAAGTGAGATTGGAAATACCTTTTGTCATTAGTAGTGTGACTGACTGAGGTATTATTCAGTAGCGGTCATTTTAGTTACTGTGCTGTGTGTTTAGGGACCAAGTGTTCTGAAGCAAAACTCATCATTGGACTCTAAATTCTACTCTTCAAAAAATTCTCCCAAAGGTCTAATGTGAGATGGGACATTGGCACTGAATTGCTGGGCTTCCGAGGATCTTTGGTGGCCAATGGAGAAATGGCCCACAAAATCAAATCTTGAGGCCGATGTAGCAGGACTTGTTACTTCCTCAGAGACTGTGTCAGAACAGTGTTAAGAGTTCATTCTGGGAGACAGGCAGCACAGTGGCTGGCGAGTATGACATTGTCCAAGTCATGACAACCATTTATATCTCAGTTGACTCATCTGTTAAAGAGGAGACTGGATTAAATCATTCTTAAGGATCCAAGATGGAAGAAAGGGAAGACATGATCCAGGCAGTTATCTAAAACTTGAGATTCCAGAAGTTACATGCTTTCAAAGTCATAGTTTAAGGTTGTCAATTCTTGTCCCTTTTATTCTACTATCTAGACCATCCTATTTTCTTTTTGTTCTCATCTATCCTCTATGGGTTTATTTCTATGATAGATGTATGTACTCAGGAGATTCCAGGATAAATGCTGAAGCCAAGTGACTAAGTGGTGGCAGGATATTCATATCTTTGTTATTAGGGCAAAGAGCGGCACAAGTTCACAGTGCTCGATGGAGCAATCAGACTGGGAATGAAAAGATACCAATTCTTCAGGCAAGGGCAGAAATTACAGGAAAAGTGACTGTAATAAAAGATTTCTAACTCAAATTACTTGAAAGTAAAGTTCATGAAAACATGATGAACAGTTTTAAGTTACTGCATGAACTAAATAAAAACATACTTATTGGGTGACAATTTGGTAGAAAATAATATTAGAAGGTGACTTGTTACCTTTAGAGGTCACTGTTATTAATTTCCCTGAAAAGGACTTTCAAGAAGAGATACCATGGGGTTGGGTGATGCCCATGGTGGGAATTGAGAGATGCTGGTGATAAGACCCTCTAGCTCCCAAATCTCTTGTGAATCCTACTTCTACAGACCCATTCTTTGCAATGGCAAATGAAATCAATCCCTTGAATGAGCTTTCTTCAGGTGGTCATGGGAAGTCCTTTCCTAGTCGCTTTGTTGCTGGGTTTCAGGAGGACAGCCTGGGTGGGCTACACCGTGAGGGAATGCTAAGCAGATGTGGGGTGTGGAGGCCTGTTCTGGGAAATCTCTAGAGCTGGAAAGAAAGTTTCTAGATCTACTTTCTAGTTTGCTTTGTGCACTGATTGACTCCTATGATCTCCTATGAATCTGCATATAGATTGTCTTGCTTTCTGGTTGCCTGAGGGTTCATTTAGTGGCACTGACAGAGCATAGGGTAGAAAAAGAAGTTTAATGTGCATATTCTCTTGATGACAAGTTATTGGCTGCTCCCTTATTCCAATTAAAGCTAAAGCTCCTACCCTGAAGCCCCTCTCCCATGGCTATAACTTTCTGTATTCTATTAACAACTCCATTGCTATCCAGGAGTGGGGCAAAATAGTTTTCTACTGTTACTAGTTCTCAGTACCTCATCATCCCTGGGAGGTTTCCTTAACCATGCCTAAGTCTTTGCAAACCTTCTTCAATGTTCCTTTTGAGTATACAGTATACTTCTTGCTAAGACCTGATAATACAGGGAAGATATATAGAAAAGAAAGCAGGGAAGTGTCAGGATCAAACTTGGGCTTACTTCACGGTTCTGTCAAAATGCATCTACTACAAAGTTTGCTTCAAGTGTTAGATGACTCATTTATAATCAATACCTCTGGTTTGTAATAAAACACTGACCAAGATTTTATCTTTGGATATTCTAACTAGTCTGCCAAATCCTTAATAAATAGTTCAAAAGGAAAGGCTTAGGACAGATATGAACAAATGATCCATAAAGTGCCTTATGTAGCTATGTTTTATATAATGAACAATGATATACATTCTAAATGAGGGGTTCAATGGTTAGGCTAAAATATAAGTTTAAAAAGTAGGTTAAGAATCATTTATATTCCAAGGTGCACTTCACAGCGGAGAAAACTTAGTGATGAGATTCTGAATCCTAAAAGCAGGGCTCTCAAACTCTCTCTCTTCTCCTTGCCCTTCTCACCTCTTCCATATGACACCAGAAAATAGAACCTTACTTCAATTTATGTTAGAAAGAAGTGAAGATGTGACTTTCATTTCAAGCCAAGCAAAGCTGGTTCAGTCAGGTACCTCTTCCAGGGATTGATTAGCTCCCCCAAATAAGAGGCTTGGGTATTCAGCATATACCCAAGGGACAGGCTTGTAAGGACCTACCTGATTAAGTCGAGGAAGGCATCTGCAGCAGTCACTTGGACAATTTTGCCTTCTCTGTACATGTTTTCCTTTGTGCCCTTCCCAGGATGGATGATGATGACAATGATTATGCCAATCACCACAGCAATGATGGTGGTAGTCATGTAATAGACTACAGCTCGCATCCCCATCTTCCCTGATGCCTTACTATCTAGGGCCGCCATTCCTGGTGAAGGCAAACAGAAGGAGATTTCAGGAAGTCAATCCAAGGGATTCTTCAGTGGAAGATAATGGGAACAGCATTTCCTTCTTCTCTCCCTTACCCTCATCCCACTCAGCAATACATGTTACAAGAACTCGGCCCCAGATTTATTCAGAGGACCACAAAAGGTGGAGGAAAAAAGTCAGGATGGCTAGGGATCAGCTGTGCCAGTGAGCATGTGATCTCTCATTTTCAGCCCCAGCAGGTGAGTTCACATGGACAAATAAAATCTGCCCTCTAATAGTCTGAAAGTGCAGTGGAAATCTCTCCTTGGCTACTACCTGTTGGAGAATCTATAAATGTGAGCAGTGTGTGCATGTATAGAAATATTAAAAATATTTTCCAGCAGAATAATCTAAGTTTACTTCAAGTTCTAGCATTGTGGTTACTCACATAGATTAACCACCATTAAATTCTTTCTAAAGAATTAATATTTTATTAATGTTTTGGGGAGTCTTTTTAATGTATTTCATGTAAGTTATAATTATAGTCACTTGCTGATCTATCTCCAATTTGCATTTCAGGTAAACACTGAATTCTATAGCTAAAGTTCAGTCATCTCATAAAATTTAAAAAATTATTTTGGTGGTATTCTTCTCATTCTTAGATCCTGTGTTCTTCTACTTTGTCCCATAGGTCTAGGACATCTTGTCACATGTTAAAGATACCTCTTCACCTCATTTTAAGATACCTTCGAATTCTATTTTAGACAAAATGACATCTAGGTAAACAAAAAAAAAAAAGGTCTCATGTCTTAAGACATCTTGAATGGTGCTAGCTAGTTGGACAAATCTCAGTGCTTCTTGGGCTGGAAAACAATTGGAAATGGCACAAAACTCTCAAAAGCTAAATTATTTATCACAACAAGGACTCCTCTGCTTCATTAGCTGTTTCCTCACTTTTCTTCTTTCTTTATCCTTCCCAACCCATGATAACACTAATATCCAGGTATAATGAAATCCAATTATAGTTAATCAAACTATTTTATTTACTATTTAAAATTGTGTTTCCACAAATGCATTAAATGTTATACTATATGTCAGTGGTAGACATAAGATCCTCATGGTGGTTTAATATTTAGATAGTGATCATGTTCACACAAACATATTTAGATTAAGATAAAGTACTGAAAAAATAGTGCCCATGATTGCCAGATGACTGGTTGGATTTGGCCCAAAATGTTGATTTGATACAAAGGTATTTGAAGGTGGGAATTGAATCCATGACCTCCAATTCATAATTTCAGCTGTATCTGAATCATATCATTTGTAAGCATTTACTTTTTTTTTTTTATAGTACTGGGGATTGAACTCAGCTCTTCACACAGAGCTATAGCCCCAGCCCTTTTATTTTTTTTTTTAAAAAATTTGAGACCAGTTTTTTCTAAGTCACAAAATTGCCCAGGCTGGGCTCAAAATTTTGATTTTCCTGACTCACTGTGCTGGACTTTCAGGTGTGTGCCACCTCATCCAGTTTACTCAGTATTTGATATATTTTTAACAACTAATATGTCAGACTAAAAAACAGTTAAGTCTGGAGTTGCAATTAACATTAAACAGAATGAATTGGGGACACAAGCTCAGATCTTAGGTTAACTAAGTTTAGTGAGCCTTCTGTGCTTAAGAAAAACAAACGCAACTCCCACAAATGAGGAGGCCGACTTTCGTTTAAGTGTATGAACTTAACCCCTTTTGTTTCGCCAGTGTCCCTGAAACTTAGGGTCCAATATCCATTGATAGTAATGACATCACTTCAGCACTTCAACTAATTATAAGTGACCTAATCTGCTGTCAGCGGAGGTATCCCTTCCTCCTCGCTCACCCGCTTTCATTCTCAGATCTGAATTACATTTCAAAATATCTTGACCATTCTCTGCTTGCAAAGATTTCTTGCAGATGGGCCCGCTCGTTGCCATGACTGCCTGAACTTGTGGACACTGAGGCCTGCAGTTCTTCTGCCTCTTTCTCTGCTGACCCGCTGAGTGGTGTAAACACACGAGGCCGGGTAGCTCTGTTTGGAGGCACCAGGCAGCGGCATTTTCTTCCTTCAGGATACTTTCTTTCCCTCTTGCCTCCTATTCTCAGGCCAGCTCTTCTCTGAGGCTCTTGCCCACTCATCCTGAATTATAGCTATTCAGAAAGAATGCCAAGTGGCCAAGATAACACTGGAAACCAAAGTGGCAGACAGAGGAGAAGATGTCATCGTCCTCCCCCACCCCTGACCAAAAGGACAGGGAAAGTGATCCCAGTACCTACTGCTGTAGCACTGTCATTCAGGAAATAAAGTTTATATGCTTGAAAGTTAGTTTTTAAATGAAAACTGATATGAAAGTATTTTCTCCATGTTTCACAATTCTAAAGTAGTTGATAATAAATCATCAAAAACCATGTGCTTAGAAGTAAGTGCAGAAAAATAACTAAATGAGAGGCCTCATCCAGTTATGCACATTAATCCTTTTCCTTTTAAACAGAGTAAGAACACAGCTGTTGTTGCTTCAGCCAAGGAAGGGGAGGGCATCTTCATTAACCAATGCTCTATGTAGGTTCTTCTAAAGGGGAAGGCTGATATCCCACACAAGATCCCTTGCTCACCTCTGCTCCCGGGGTACTCCAGCTTGTAAAACTAAAGAAACCACCAGGAACAAGGCCACACATTGTCACCAGGGCAACAGCAGGACAGATGTGTACAATCGATTACACATCCGATGGCCTTGATACTGGTGCAACCAGGAAAACGGAGCAAGAACTCTGGAAGACAAAACCCCAAGTGAGCAGGGCATTGTTCTTCCTCTCACTCCCCTGAACTCTGTGACCATCCTCTTTCCCCTTCCTCATGAAATATGAGAGCTTATGCTTTATGCCAGGGACTAAACACATGAGTCAGGGTGTCTGGGGCAAGGTCAAAGTACTAAATCACTTAGCAGAAAGGGAGCCTTGGCAGAAATGTCCTAATATTTGTACTGAGCTTTGTCACTCATTTTAAAATATAGGGAAGAAAAGAGTACTGGGGTGATGAGGACATAGGAAGTCACTTGGGTAAGAAGTACTTGTGAGAGTGTATTGCACCATCTAAATAATACATTTGAGAAACACATTTCAGAGCAAGTAGTAAAGATCATGATCTTGACTTCTCTCTTTTTCTTCATTTGCTTTGGACTAAGCTAAACCAGCCCCATTTAAGACATCCTGATGTTTTTATTGTGAAAATAACCTGCTATCAAGATAAAAAATGTCTTCAAACCCAAAGAAATTCTATATTGCACTACTGCTGCAAGAGCCATATGGCCCTTCCAGTTAAAAGGACATGTTTGTTTGCTTGTGTACGTTGTATATTACGACTTAAGCTTATGCTGGTCTAGTCACTCACTTACCAGGTTCTACCTTTAACTGGTGCTATAGATTAATTTGATTCCATGACAACTGTACAATGTAGACGTTGTTGATACTATTTTACAGGTGAAGCAAAAAGAGGCTGAAGAAACTAAGTAACTTGCCTAGTGTTGCACATGGCAAAAGACAGATCCACACTTCCAGAAGAGTATTTTTACTGCAATACCTCTCTTATCACAGACAAGCAAGGAGCTGTCCACACTGCACTTGCTTGACATCTATGCTAACTTTCTCTAGTTTTCTTGCATTGAGTTCAGTGTTGAGATGACGTATTTGGCCTGAGGAAAATTCTATTCAGGATGCAATTGTGGGATGCATCTGATCAATTTCTCTCAATTTCTTAGACCTACATGAAGATAGTGATGAGTAAAGTCAGTCACCAGAGACAGTAGCTGAAATATCAGTGCAAACTCTTCACCATTCTTAGAAAAACAGCCCAGAGTATGTCTATTCTAATGAAGGGTAGAGAACCATGAATTCTTTTGGGGTGTGAGCATTGGAACTTTATTTTTCTTTCTCAAGATTTATTCATCAATAGCCAGTCATCAAGCAAGAAATTATTTCTGCAAACCTACTGTAAATTCACCGATGAGTTAAGCATCAAAAGGAGACTGAGCAGGAAGCTTTCTATTAAAAAAAAAAAGATCAGAAACTTTGCTTTAGATACTTGAGTACTTTAGGCAGCAGTCACTTGGAAGAGAGTGGAAAGGAAGAGAATTTCTTGGAGCAACTATGTAATTACTATTTTATTTATGAAGACAATCTTTTGGTAATTAGTTTAGCACAAAAAATATTCACCAAATTAATAGGATTTTGGAGGAAAGAGAAAGAAGTATTGTTTCATAAGTATGTATGTGCAACTCTGTAAGTCTGTGTTGTAAGTCAGATTTCATTTGGTATATTATTTGGTGTTACCTCTGGAGTAAATAAAATATGTAATCAGTCAGGCATTGAAGGGCAACATCAATAATGCCAGGTTCCCAAGGTTCTATCATTTGCCTGGGTTTCACTCTCCCAACTGATGAGAAATCTATGCTTTATAAATTGAAGTTTTTCAGTCTACTCCTCCCCGCCCCCAATTCCTGTCTCTGGTTTGGAACTTGAAATCTAAAGAAGCATCCTTCTGTTTTGAATTGTCTTTTCTCTTATCCTCATGATGCTTCATTGTTCTTCCAAGGCTCTTGGCCCAGGCCTAGAGAGACAGAAAAGGGTGATGGCAACTGCTGATTTAAAAAAAAAATGTTCTGCTTCAGTTTTTTAAAATTTTATTTTAGATGTATTCCCTCTTCATGATGCACTTCCCAGCATCTAATGAAAGCCTCCTGTTCTGAGACCTCCTAGGATTTCAAGATGGGCAAGCTTACAGCAAGGAAATCAGGATGAGCTCTGATACATACTGTATTCATGGGAATACAAGGGGAGGGGGTTTCTTTAGTAGGAAAATTAAACTCTCAAAATATAGTACTTCATGTTTATGGATTAAGAAATTGGTCTGTGGGTCCTAAGCAGATGCCCACTATTGGATGTAGGCCACACTGTCTCTCCAGGAAAGGGGGTGGGGCCAGAATGCCAAAGAGCTCTCAGAAGAAAGGCATGGAGGGTGGGGTGTGTGAACCAAGCAAACCATTTCAAATCTCTGTCTAAAATTATATATAGTTTTGTACTAGTTTCTTCTGGTACCTTTATAAATTAAACTAGATTATAAAAAAGCAGAAAGTTCTATGAGTCTATGAGTTCTGGAACCGAAGGCAAATCTTTACAAGTTAGGTTCCAAACTGTTGGTAGTGAATGACTGTATCAAAATTTTAAAACAGTTTGTAAGCAGGTTGCAATCTCTGAACTTAATCTAAAAGACAATAGTGAAATGACTTCAGACCAACATTGGGTGTTTTAAGAAGAACCTTCCTTCAAAAAACATATTTATGGTACCTGTGAAGTTAGGATGCCTGACTTTTACTTTTGGCTCTGGAACCATGTGGGCTTGCTAAGCCTCAGTTTCCTAATCTCTATTGTGTAAATAATGAAAGCTGACATAAAAAGGGGCTTTTATGTGGTACGTGGCACATGATAAGGTTTCAACACATGTTAGGGGCTATTATTACTCATTAAGTAGATAAATTTTAGACATACTATTCACAAAGTATTATTGTACCTTTATAAGCCTCCATTTCTCACCTAGGAAAGAAGTTAACAATACCTATATTACAAGATTAAACACATAAAGATTCATACAAAGAAAGCCCTTGATAATGACAGTTACAATAAGTCTATGTCTCCTTCTACTAGAATTCTAGTGCCAAGACAGCAGGACGATCTGTTTTAGTCATTGCTGTAGCCTCAGTGAAAGAAACCAAAGAACCATTAGAACAATGCCTGCCATGGGAGGCACCCTGTAATTATTTGTTGAACCAACAGTCATTGTTGTTATCGTGCTGGGTAGAGACCACACACATTATTTACTTTTTTTAACACTTAGATTGGGTTACTATATGGAGTAGAGTATTAATGTTGCTTTTGTTTAAAATATGCTGAAATTCTAACTCAGCAATTTTGGTTGATTTTTCTCTGAATTAATCTAACATAGGGAGGTTCATTGTGTCTGGAACAATTAGAGATAGACCTCATGAAGCAGTACTTGGATCTTCATTTCCTGAGCTGGGACGTCATTCATTGCAAGGTGTGTGCAGGCAGGTAAGAATCTCAGGAAGCTGGCTGCCTTCCTTGCAAGCATGGACACCTCTCTTTCTCACTCATTCTTTGTTCTCCCTTTCCCACTCTGATACTGTTTTCCCTCTTTTACTAATATCCTTCACTCTTGCAAATGAGCCTATAAAAGTCACTGCTGCCCTTTTATCTGTCCATATATTAACAGAAGAATGAGTGAATAAACAAAATTGAACAAATGCAGAGATGCAATGCAAAAGGTACTTGCTATTGTAAGTTTAGGTCTGCAAACACCGGTATAGAACCCAACACAGATAAAAACAGTGGCTTTAAAAGGAAGCCAGGAGCCCTAGTGTTCCCTGTGAAAATGAAGCACAGAAAAGCAAAAGGGAAACATTTCCTCATGAAAGAGTGTTACTTGGAAAAAAAAATCAGTGGAGCAGACAATATTATTAGTGGCAGAAAAAGCCAAATAAATCACTTTTACCTTTGATCTGGTATGACTAAACAAATAATTTCTTTTTTCTAGCTACAGGTGCCTTTGAGAATGAACTTGTAAGCAGTGAAGGGAAACTGAGGCCCAATTTCTATCACTGCTACCGCTAACATGAAAAAGCTCCTAGTGCCCTTTGGCTTAACCTTGGAGGTGGAGCCTTCCTCTCCTGGGAATTCATCTGGTGGGGGCTTCTCAGTGGTTTCTCTACAATGGTCTTGACCATTCAATAGACTCATTACAGCCTACCCCAGCCTTGTGATGGTTCCGGTCAGGGAGTTTGCCAGGGAGCCCACCGCAGGGACTTCCTCTCGCTCTCAGCAAGGTCACAGGAAACTCGGAAGGGCGACACTGAAATTCTCTTCTCAGAGGCCCCCAGCTGCCGGCGCAAGACCCACTGCGAAGTGATTTAGATACCCATTTACCCTTCACATTAGCCCATCCTTTGCTCACAGTATTGGAATGTGCCGCACAATATGCTTTTTTGAAGAGGAACCAGAGAGTAATTCATCTTCTTTATGTGTGCTAAGCAGAGCAAGAGGGAGAGGCGAGCGGGACCCACGACGAGCTGGGGAGTAGTGATTAGTAACAGCTGACAGCCTCAGACCAAGACCCTTTCTTTGGTTACCTCATTGTAACAGCGGAGCACAAAGGAATGACTGTCCTCTTGCCAAGACTTAGAAACCCAGGATCACGGAAAATAGAAGCAAAAAGAAAAGTGTGTGTTGGGCAGTGGGGATAACTGGCTGGCCAAAGAGCCTCTTGGTCATACCTGTAAAGGGACTTGGAAAAAAAAGCTCTGTCCTATGGGAATGTGTGTCTTAGACCCTCTGTGGGGTGGACCATCCACCAGCAGCCACCAGGAAGGTTAATATTAGTGGGGAGAGTAGGTGAATTCACTGACAGAAAGAGCCCGCAGAGAGCAGAGAATTGCTTTGGTTTAATGAGAGGAAGTCCTTTGAGGGCCAGAGCCCCAGCCCCCTCTCCCTTTTTTTTTTTTTTTTTTCCGGAAAGAATTATGACTTTCACCCAGCCACTGGATGAGTAGTTTGCCCTTTCCAAAACAGCCCTCTTTACTTTGGATTATGTTTCCTGCTATGGAAAAGACATTCCCACGTGACTTTCTTAGGAAGATGATCAAGACAGCCTGTTTCCTAGGTGGCAGAGTGCTGAATGGCCATGACCGAATTCCACAGCTGGGCTCCACTTGTCCAAAGTTAACCAAAGGGCGTCTAGAGTTGACTTCAGAGCATGTCAGACTTCAAGGGGTGCCCTTTCTTCCCACGGAAGGCCTGTCTCTCACAGAAGAAAAGGAATTGAAATGAAAGGCTCATAGAAGCTGAAAGCAACATATGGGTGCTGAAAACCAATTGGACCTGGCCCTACTTCCCAAAAGAATAGCAGAAGCAAGAGCGGGGCTCCAGGACTAGTGCTGAGGCTGGGAAGCAGCAGACCCATGGGGCCAAAGGAGCTGCACATACCTGTGTGAACGAGGTCCACCAATCTCCCACCCTGAACCCCATTCCTTGCATTCTACAGCAACCTGACCATGCTGAAATGGACTCAGGTTAGGTTTGTGGCTTGAAACCGAAATGAAGATGTTTTGAAAAGATGAATTTTTTACTAAAAAGAATCAGAATAAAACACATTCACCTTACCTATTTTTCAAATTAAATCCAGAGATATGTACCTTATCTACTCTATAAACAGATACATTTTTAATAAAATTCAGATCTGCCTTTGGCCAGTTAAGGGAGAGAAGGGGAGAGGGGGAGAGAGAGAGAGAGAAAGAGAGAGAGAGAGAGACAGAAAGATAGATAAATAGAGAGAGAGAGAGAGAGAGAGAGAGATCTCTTTGGGGATAGAGTTGAGGCTGAGGATAGTAGAAAGAATATGCAGAGGAAGGAGAAAAGAAGCAAAGGCATATAGATGAAAAAGCTCAATAGGTGCTTTTATCACTATGTATTTTTGGGACTGAGGCCAACAACATTCCCTTTTAGTTGTGATTAGTTTTCTCTGCATTTAAAAGCCCATCAACTATTCTTATCTTATCTATAAAGGAATAAAATCTGTGACCCAGGGAGTCAGAGATTATATTCTTCCAGCTACCTGAGCCAGACAATAAAGCTGTATCACTTCATAAGAGTGAAAAGTTATTTCAAGTTCTGGAGTTTGTTGGCTTCCCTCATCTCTGTGTTATGCATAGTAAGAGAACATTCTCTCCTTGGAACCGAAAAAGCTGCATTTTTGCCCCCAGGCCTAAGGGTAACAATGGAATCAGATTATTCCTGATATATTCCACAAGTGGTGGCTAACATGTTTATAACTTTCTTCCTTTTCTGGAAGGGAGTTGTCTCTGGATGTTCTACTTCACTTTTGTAATATCTATGTACTCAATTTTTTTTTTAGCTTTTCAACTTCATATATTTTAATGTTTTTTTTTCAGGGGATACTTAGGAATTCCTGAAATTCCCCAGTGAAAATTGTGGACAATCCCTCTATATCAAGCTTCACTTATCCTGAGTAGACTTTGAAATCCAGAAGAGTACACAAAGAAAGGATGCAGATGAGTCACTTGGTTCATTTGAGATTGATGCTGCATGGGATGGTTTGGTAAAATAATCCTTTAACATGGAATTTAGGAATTAGATTGATGATGAGCCAGTCACCAGTGTTTGGAATGAGCAAAACCACTGGATGAGTGCGTTCGAGCAAAATACAATCACACTAGATGATTTTTAACAAGAGAGTACTAGAGACATTGTTGCTTAAAAAATTAATCTTGGATTAAAGGTTTATAAAAGGGGTCAAGGAAAACAGGGTGCAAAACACTGGATTTTAAGTGAGTCATTCAAAGGGCTTTGAGTATCCCTCCACGAATAATGAATGTGTTGGTGAGGTAGCTAAGTAATATGAAGGATAACTTGCTTCTTCTAAGAATAACTACTAATTCCTTTGCCAGTTTTTACTTATTTATGCAGTGATTCAACATTCATTAAAGACTTTCTTGATACTCTGGACAAAGACATGACAACTAGGCCTCTGATGTTCAGCTGTTTCTCTGTATTTTACATTGGTTCCAGGACTCCTTTGGATATCAAATATGTAGATGCTCTAGACCCTTACATAAAATGATGTACTGCTTGCATATAACTTGCACAATCCGTCTGTATACTTTAAATAATCTCTACATTGTTTATAGTCCCTAATGAAATGCAAATATTATGTAATTAATTATTACACTGTAGTGTCTAGGGAATAATAATGAGAAAAATGTCTGAATATATTCAGTACAGGCAAAATAAATTTTTCACTGAATGTTTTTCATCTATAATAGGTCATATCTGAGAGTGTGGCATATGGAGATATAGAGGGTTATTTCTTACAAGCAATACCATTTAAAACAACATATTACTGTGAAGTTGCCCTGAACAAATAAAACTCAAAAAATTACCAAGCTGGGTGATTTGCACTAGAATTGGAAAGGAAACTGGGACTTCTAGTGGTAAATACCGGAAGGAAATAGTTGGAGTCATTGTGAACTCTAGAGCCAGCTTGTTTTGAATTGTGGCTACTCCATTTATTAAAGAGTTAAGATAGGTATCCTCTCAGTGTCTTGGTAAATAGGGTTTTTCTGAGAAATAGATTAATATACGTGATACCCTGGAACAATATGTGGCATATAGATCAGTGATGATTTTTATTGTTTTAAAAATATTTTTAGTTCTGAAATGTCCTTGAAACAAATATGAGAACTCTGTAAAATAGAAGAAATCTGTAAAATTAGAGCCCACACCCCCAATGTACTGTGTTAAATGCTTTATCTCTTTTAATTCTCTCAAACAACCCTCCAAAGTGGGGACTAACAATGGTCAATGACACTTACAGTTTAGGAAACAAGGAGGTTAAATCCCTCACTCAGGGTCATACCACTAATAAATGGCATTGCTGCCACCTGAATTCAACATTTTTCTAATCCAGAGCCCATCATTTCATACATACACATACTGCTTTGGTGATTCTTTGCAAAATAAATTCTTTTCCCTGGGCTGATATCAATTGTTGATTTGCATTTGATCCACCTAACAGGGAATCATACCTGAGATCTGTTTAAGTTAATATTTGAAGGAATAGTATGCATCATAGTAAAACAGGATGATATATATAATGTAAAGTAAAGTAAGGCACTCATGACAAGAGCTACTGTCACAGCAAAGGACCCTTGCACTGGAGTCAGTCCTGACATCACAACATAGTAGCTTTATTCAGAAGTTGATATACTAATGGCTATCCTAATTAAAGAAGAAAGAAGACTCAGTCATCCATAATAATGCACTGCAGGGCCTTGGGAAATCCCTGAAACTCATAGACCAGTGGTGAAACTCTTTCTTCCCTCCAATCTGCATCCTTTCTCCAGTAGTCCTGAAGTATTATTTCCAGATGCTCCCAATCTGTAGAATCTCTTACTGCCTCCAGTCAATGCCCTAAAGCTCTGGTCCAAACTTTCTTTTCTCAGCTTCATTTCCTACTCATGCTCACCCTATTATTCCAGCAAACTAGACTGCTCAGTATTCCTTAGATGTGCCTTGGGTTTTCCTGTTTCTGCATCTTTGCTTTCAAGGCTTCCTCAGCTCACACCCTCATTTCCTGTAGAAATCCTACTGCTAGTCCAGTTCCTAAATTACCAGAGCACATTCTTTATGCTTCTTAGTTTCACAATCTGCTTTGTTTTGTAGTCATGTGTGTACTTGTCGGGCTGTCCATTTAAATTTTCAACTCCTTGAGGCTAGAGACTGGCAATGTCTCTTTGTATCTTTATTGCCTGCATTGGTCAGCATATTGTCTGCCCAAAACAGGAGTCCAATAAATGTGTCCTGGACTAGATTCAATACCAACTTAGTAGTAGCTACTTCGCTTTGGCAAAGTCTATCCTGAATGTGCTTAGTGCTAAACAAATTACTCTCAACACAGTAAGACCAGTACAGAATACAGTGAACTATTAATATTTCAACTGAGGAAGCATACGGCTACATTCATTCTATTTTAGCCACCGCTTCCTACTGTCGGTTCATATTAAGCTTTTAGTCACATGAATGGCTGCCAAACTCAGTTGCTTCTCATCCTGTAATTGCGCAACTGCCTTTTGAATCTAAAAGCAGTAATGTACGTTTATTCCTTGCTCAACTTCATCTCATTGGTTTTCATCCAGCATTGAAGCCTACTGAAGTCATTTTGATTGTGATTACAGGCATAGGTAGTGAAAGCCATCCTTTTTGGGGTTCATGTCACCCGAAAACACTAATAGATACTTTCTATGTCTTTGAGTCATTGATAAAGTAGAATAGAGCAGGGTTTTTGGAAAGCACACCAAGGTACTTCTCCAGTTATCTTTCCATGTTGACAGGGAGTCTTAAACACTTCCTAACTCTGAATGTTCAGCCAGTTTCAGATCTACTTCTCTGTTTTTTATCAAGACAATTTTATTGTCAAAGTATTAGGGGAGCCTAAAATATTTCAGAATAACCGAAACAAATTAGATCAGCAATCCTACAGACAAAATATTATTATAGGGATTATTTTTAAAACATGAAAAGATTCTTTATAGTACATGGAGTTAGTTCAAGATATTTGTGGCAATATTTTAAAACCGGCTTTGTAACTTTAGGAAGTAATTCTTTTTTCATTAGCGTGCTATTTATAGCCAATAACTGCTAGCAATTATGGCAAATAAAAAGAAAGACAGAAAGAAAGAAAGACAAAGAAAAAAAGAAAGAAAAAGGTCACCAACCAATCACGCATAATGCAAGCCATAATAACAATGTTCTCAAACATTCACAGCTTTAGATGTAAACCATATGGTACTGCATTTAACTAATTCCTGTGTGCCAAGCTGTGTCCTAGACTAAGTAAAACATATAACATTGCCTCAAACTTGCACTCCTGTTTTTTGGTGTTAGGGATAAAACCCAGAGCCTCCCATATGCTAGGCAACTGCTCTACCATTGAGCTACATCCCCAGGCCTGTTACTCATTTTAATACAGTGGAAACCTGATTGTAGAGAACATAATCCCACAGGAAATCTGCAAACACCCTTGGAAACCAAGTCTGTCATCAAAAAGCCAAAACTAAATACCTAAAACTGGAACTAAGTCATGGCTGAGACCCTCTTGGTTTGGTAAAGATCAGGGAACCCAAGAGGCTCAATGATGTAAGAAATCTTCACGGCCTTTTGTCCACCAAAACAGTATATAAAGCTCTGCATAAGTGACCAACTTGAAACTGCTTACATTTATGTCAAATTTAATTTTCTCCAGTCTTGGAAAGTCATGGGCTTTCTTGGCAAAGTAGTTTCTAAAAAATTCTGATGCGGAAAATGTGTGGTAATTTCACTTATACTCAGGGGCACCAGAAGAGTTTCTCCTTTGGAAACATCTAGGCGTGGCAGTGAGCCTGACTCAGGTGGCAGTAAGTCAGCCGACAGGGGCTGAGGTAACACACAACATAATCTCTGAAACTGGCTCCCAACTAGGCGGTCAATAAGAATGCCGTCAGAGGACCAGGTCGTGACTGAGGAAACAGTTCTCCCTGGGCAAGTGTGAGGCAGGGCCTTCCATGTGATACTCTCAAGCAGGGAAGCCAAAAGGGCCTCTGAAGTTGAGATTTACAGCACTGAAACACACTCACACACCAGCAGTCATCACTGACATGAGTTCTGTGCTTACAGATTCAGGGAAGTCACCCTCATAGCTGTGGTCTGCACAGAGCTCACCTCCAGATCTCTCTCCAGGCATATACGATGAATATTTTTATTGCTAATGCTACTGTTATTTCCATTTCAGATATGAACCCAGAATGCCAAAGTAACTTCTCGCACAGAAATTTAGTGCTGTGACTGGTACAGAAATTAGTCTGTAGCTCCTAAGTTTGTATTATTTTAAAACTAGACAGGAATAACCACAAATAAGCATAGCCAGACTGAGTGTTCTCTGCACCCCCAGAGGAGTTCCAATTCGACTTCCTGATTTGATATCTAGTATCTCTGTAGAGGAGGGAGATCCAGGGCCTGGGTCCAGGTCCAACTGCTCTGTGATGTTTTTCATTGGTCCTTCTCAAGGCTAATGAAAGAGCTCAATATTGAAAGAATTAACAACCTTAGCTAGTCAATAACTGCTGTGCATGACCCAGAGAGTGTAAATGCAGTGAAGACCAGGAATGAAGCATAAACACATATGGCAGATGCTGTCAGGTCTATTTACAACATAGTCAGTGCATGCAAGAGCTACACAAAGTCTGACAGGGTAATACAGGAAATGGGGCAGTCTGCGCCTATGAGAAGTGCATTGATGGCTTTATGCATGCCAAATACCTCATGCATGCTATAAAATAGCTTTACAGTCAACAGGAAGGTAAAATATTTCAAATAGGAACACGAGTGGTATAAAGAAGTGAGGTGAATGCATGGGATACCCATGAATGGAGAATCAGTATGCAAGATACACAGATGCACCTTCATCTGCCACAGAGGGTTTTGAAGCCTGAGAGGATTTCCACCAGCTTAGCCAACTCATATTGCACTTTGTGGATCCAAACAATTTTCAGTGTGTTCCCAACAGCCTGGAGAGGTGTGAGAACCCTTTCAGAGAAGGATTTGGAGTCTTCTCCAGTTAGGCTGATAAAGAAAGCATTAACATTTTTCATATTTTCAGTTAACCATCCTTGGCTCATTTGAGATAAATGTATTGAGCACATATTGATACCAGGTGTAGGAGCTATAGACAGAAATCTAAGTTAGCATTTGCTTCCAAAGTTCACAAACCCACAGGAGCACAGCATTCCCCAGTGCAGAAAGTGTGAGGGGTTCAGAAAGGAATTCACATGTAGCAGAAGAGAGGGACTAAAGAAAGGGGTCTTGGAGAACCCTGGATAATCTGTAAGTTGGAGTTCCGGCAGCACTACTGAGGTCTATCAGAAAAGCTCATCCAAAAAGAAGGAGCAATGTCAGTGCCAAAGCGGATCTGTTCATGCATGTTTACCAGACTCAATTTGGAGAGACAAGAATTTAACAGTGGTGTTGTCAGAACCAATAAATAGGTTAGGAGAACTGGTGAGAGGTTTAAGTAGAGCCAGAAGTTAAGTATTTATGTGAACACGGGAATACACTGAAAGTCTAAGGGCTGTGTTGAAATTCTAATTATGAGACATGAAATAACCCAACTTTTGAAAACTAGTGTCCCTCCCAGTGCTGCCAAACACCTAGCATCTGTTCACATCTATTATGAGCCATCTCCTCAGGGAGGAAATGTGAAGGAATTGCAAGCAGCTGCTGAAAGAAGTGTGTCAGCAGGGGATGCTTCATCCACACTGCAAATTAATGTGCTAACACATTCATTAAGTAACATCATTAGTGATCACGCACCCTGCAAAATGGGCAAGGAATTCAACTGCAAAGCAAACATGAGGTCAGTGCTTCTAAAAGGTCGTTAACAACTTAAGGAAACAACTTAAGGAGTACATCTTAGAAAATGCATTAAAAAGTGAACTAGCAAATCAATCTAGCTTCTCACATGAGCTTTCAAAGCTGTCTCTGTGCTCCTGGTGAAAGTGCCCGGACCATTTCATGGCCTGCAATTTATAAGAGCCATGTCAATTTCTCCCATTCCAAATTTAGAAATATGAAGTTTATTTTATGGTCTGGAAAACATATGTGAAAGGTTCTTAAGAATTGTTCCTGGTAAAATTTTCTTCTACTGTGGATTTATATCCTAGAGTCACTAGGGAAGAAGAAGAATAAAGCCATGTGATACAGTAGTGTTATTAATACTTACCTATATTGGGTTACTTTCTTTTTATGAAACATTTTAGGCTCAGCTCTTGCTCTGTGGGTAACTCTGGGAATTCTCCAGAGGCCTAGGGAAGATGTGAATCTAGCTCTTTGTGTCTGTAATTGTACACCTGTTATTGATGCAGAGGATAAAAAGAACACACCAAACACACATTGTTCTATTTTTAAGCTATTGTACACAGTTCCAGGGAAGGCAGAGATGACATTTCTCCCCTTGAAAGTTACCAAGAGCACAGCTATTCTGTCGCAAACTCATTTTCCAGACTTTGCACTTGATCTTAGCCAAAAGCCCGAGAAGTGATTCATTTTCCAAACTCTGAAGACAGGTAAACCTAAGTACTGATGAAGAGTGAATGGTGTGCACATGTCTGTATATAAGCCCATGTTTGTGAGCGCCCAGTCCAGTTGGAGCGTGGGTGCCAAAATAAATCTTTCCTCACACCCGGAAATGCCTGTCAGGGAAGCAAACTAGCTGGTAAGCAGAAAATTTCATGTAATGCTGTTTCAATGGCAGACACACACACTCCCATATCCTATAGCAGAATTGCATGCTATGGCTTTCATAGGCATTGCACCAAGTATTAACTGAAAGATTAATCAATCAGTGAATCTTTCCAGGAAAAGCACTGGAAAGTGCTCTTGTAAAAGGAGGGGGAGAAGGAGGAAGGGGAAGGAAGAGGAGGAGGAGGAGGAGGAAACCGGAGGAGGAAGAAGGGGAGGGAAAAGCCATTTGGTTTGGGGCACAATATTTCTTTAAGTCAAGGTCCACGTGTTGGCTTCTCTGGCCTAACACTGCCTGAGGAAGCAGTATAATGTTTTTAGACCTTAAAACAGAAAAAATTCAAGTTACAGAAAGCCTGCAGACTTCCAATAACTTTCCAAAATGTGTTATGCAATCTGTAACACTTTAAAAAAAATGAAAGTGGAGACTTTCACAACACTTTATAAAGTAACTTGGAATCTCAAATAATGACTGCTGCCAGCCCTTGGGGATGGAGTGTTGAACAAAACAGTCCCTACTTTCCTGACACTTACTGTTGGCTGGAGGAGGTGAAGACTGATAAGAGGGCCACCTAATTACACTGCAAGGGTGGGAAAGGCTTCCTGGAGGAAGTCGCCTGCAAAGTAAGACCTGAAGGTAAGGGAGGGTTTCAGGTGAGAAGGTTGGGAAAAAGAGTCCAGGCAGACAAGAGGCTGGGCAGTGGGATAGGGAGTAGGAGTGAAAAAGAAAGAAATAGGAGCCATGCCAAACATTCTCAGAAGTTTGGCTTATTCCAGAAGCAATGTGGGGAATGAGTTTAGAATTTTAGAACAGTCATACTTTTTCATGCAAAACAAACAAACAAACAAAAAAAACAGCAGGCAGGAAAAGAATAAGACTTGGAGGAATGCGGCAAGGGGAAGGCAGGGAGAGTAGAAAAAACTTACTT
>RJWM01020025.1:0-37906 GCA_004363535.1 Dasyprocta punctata
TAAAGTGGATTGATGTTTTTGGAAAAGTTCAAGAAGAATTTTAAATCATGCAATTATTTATTTATTTAGTTTTTGGTACCAGGGATTGAACTCACGACCTTGTGCTTGTCCAGCAGGCGCTTTTACCACTGAGCTAAATCCCCAGCCCCAATTATTTGTTTATTTAAAATTAAGTTCCTTGGTACAATTTAGATACACATAATAATCACACTCATCATAGAGAATTTGTATCTGTATACAGTATATTTTGATTCTTCTTTTTCCCATTTCCCTCCTCTCCCTTTAGCCCCTCTTCCCCTCCTTATTTACAAAGCCTTGTTTCCATTTTATCCTTTTCTCATTTTTCCCCTTCCTTCCTTTTCCCCTCCCCCTCCCTAGTTCCCCTTCCCATTTGAAGATTTCTTCCTGTTTCACAGTAGAGTCTGTAATATTTACATGTGTGTGCAATTTGTTTCACTTAAGAGAATGGTCTCAAGGTTCATCCATTGGCCTCAAAATGTCTCAAGTTTATCCTTCGTGGCTGTGTAGTACTCCATTGTGTAAAGAAAGCATATCTTCTCTATCCATTCACTGGTTGATGGGCATTTGGGCTGTTTCCAAGATTTAGCTATTACAAACCGTGCAGCTATAAACATGGGTGTGCGTGTTTCGCTGTTGGGTGATGCTTTTAATTCTTTTGGGAAGATACCTAGAAGGGAAATAGCTGGTTAAATGGGTCATCTAGTCCTAGGTTTTTGAGGAATTTCCACACTGATTTTCACAGTGGTTGCACCAGTCTACACCCCCACCAACAGTGGAGAAGAGTTCCTTTTACTCCACAGCCCCTCCAGCATTTGTCGTGCATTGATTTCTTGATAATAGCCATGCAATGAATCTCATTGTTTTTTAAATTTGAATTTTTAAAAAATTCGAATCTCTCAAGTGACCTGTTATGTTGAACACTTTTCATATATTTACTTGGTGTTTCTTGTATTTCTTCATCTGAGAAGTGTGTATTCGTCTCAGATGCCCATTTTTAGATTAGGTCTTTAAATTTGGGTGGTTTGATTTTCTTCTGTTCTTTATATGCTGTAGATGTTAGTTATTTGTCTGAGGAACAGCTGTCAAAAAGTTTTTTCCATTCTGTGGGTTGTCTCTTTACTCCTTTACTCTGTTGATGATTTGTTTTACTGTGCAAAACCTTTTTCTTTTAAGGTTTTTTTGAGTCAGAGTCTAATGTGATTATGTAGTTCAGGCTGGCCTTAAACTCACTATGTAGCCCAGGCTGGTCTCAGACTCACAGTGATTCTCCTGCCTCAGCCTCCCAAGTGCTGGGATTACAGCTTTGCACCACCATGCCTGACTGTGCACAAAGCTTTTAATAAGATGAGATCTCTCCCAGTTGTTGACTCTTAGTAATATTTCCTGCTTTATCAGGGTTTTTGAACCATATAATTTAAATAGTATCAAATTTATACTTATATAATGACCAAAGCGAAGATATCCATATAACCAAATAGATGAATATGACTATTGTGAAGCACATATCTCAAAAACACATAAAAATGAGTAGCAAAATAAGGATTTGAGGAACAAAAAGGAAGTATCTTTTCATGGAATAAAGCTTTTATAACTTACTAGTATCTTGTTCAGGTATTCCAAGCAAAAAGATTATTTTAACCTAACAAAATGGAAATGCTTCTGTACTTGGCTTTTGGCTCAGTGAATAATAATATATAAATATAAAATTTCATTTGGATCACTTCTAGAACATATTCTTGATATCCTTGCAAATAGGATAGACGTTATTAAAGTAAAAGAGGTTATTAGATATGATACTACTCTTGTGCTTTGACATTTGCCATTTTAAAATGCTTTATGAGCAATGGCAGAAAAACCCAGTTACACAGGAATACTTTAATATGTATTGAGATTGCACAATAATTTTGATAAAAGTAAAATTAATCTGTGGAAAACCTTCTTACAGACACTTTACAATTTTATTTCTGTATATATGTGTATATATCAATACTATGCACACATGTATACATATATTGCATACATATATACATATATATTATACACACACATACACAGGTGTTATATATTTTGCTGATGAAGCACTACAGAAAATCCCATGATAACGCTCACAGCTTAGTGGACAGGTAAAAGTGCAAACAAACAATAATCTTAGGATAAAAAACCGTGAGAATGTGATTGGGGGCCACAGACAGTGAGGCTTCTCAGAGTTAAAATTTGAATGATGAGGCAGAATTTTTCTAAGATCCTGAGTTAAAGTTTGACTGATAAGCACAGTTTTTATAAGAGACAAGGGAAAGAATGTTAAGAGCCGAGAAGCATGGGTAGAAAAGCACCAGAGCGCTGAGTGAAGGGACAGGGGAAAGCCAAGCAGTCACGGGTGAGCAGCTAAGTCAACGAGGATCAGAGAACTGAGGCTTTGCAGATCGTGGTAAAATTTTGCTTTTTATTCAAAGATAGAATGAAAGCCATTGAATTTTGATTAGAGCAGAAACATTTCCTGAGACCTTTCTGCATGACAGGATTTTTACAGCATTATTTCATGTAGCGCATATATCCAGCCTTAAAATGTAGATCCTGTTGTCACACTCTTTTTTTTTTTTTCCAAATGAAACTGAGGTGTGGAAAGGTAAAGAAACAAACCGATGTTCTACCAAGTTCAGAAACTGGTTTCCGTTCTTCAGTTTGGCCCCATAGGTTGCTTTCTTAAATCTTCTGCTGAACTGCCCTTTTCTTCGACAGCAGTGTAGCTAGACTGGGAGAAGAGAGAGAAGAGGAGGAGTTTGGAGTGAGAGAGACCCCCGAGAAGGGCGTGGAAACAAGACCTGACACTGAAATACTGCGGGGAATAGATGGTGCTTGAATGGATTGGCCGTTGCCAAAAGGAAAGGAGGAGCCACTGCAGCTTTTTGAAAGGGTCCTACACAAAAACTAAAGCACAGAGGTCTGCTGTAATAATGACCCAAACAGTGCAGTCCATTCCCCTAGCGGTGGCCATCCGGTCCTGTGTCTTACATCCCTGGTCACTCCCTCTTCTTTGCAGCAGCTCTCCAGCTACTCTGGTCTTCTGTCTTTTAAAAATACCAAGCTTACTCCTGCTGTCTCTTCTAGAATATTCTGACCTTTACTGCCGCCACATCTTGGCATGGATGATGCTTCCTGTCTGTCAGGTCTCAGTGTGGTGGTACCTGACTTCTACTGAGCAGCCTCCACTGACCACCGCGTGGACCGTGGACACATCAGTCACTGGCAGCTGTGTGACTTGTTTTCCTCCCCACAGCGCATGAAACTGTCTGAAATAATCCCCTCTGTTTGTTTATTGAAGTTTCCTCTTCTAGAAAACATGCTTCTTGGAAACATGGACTTTGTCTTTTTTTTTTTTTTTAACCATAGTGATGAAAACAAAATAGTTGTGAAGTACATAAGTATTCGTTGAATGAATATATGAAGACATAAGCATTTGGTTGAAGTCCTTAGCTCTTAGGTGGGAACTGAGGTCGTGGCACTGTCTAGATTGGAGCACATAAGGAAGAACACCTTGATACACTGTTGTCCCCTTTCTTACGCTCTTTGGGGACAGAAGCTGATCTTTTGGATTAAAAATTTTAGGTGAATGAATTCTTTACATATTTGCGTTAGTTAGAAATGAATTCATTTTGTTTCAGCTTTATTACTATTTGTCTAATCAAATATATTTGGCCTAAATTATAAGGAAAATTGTTTTCAAGTTTATGTTGTGGTTAGGAACATGCCAGCAATAATGTTTCTAATGAATCTAGGGTCCACACAATGTTAGGAGTTAACAGTAAAACAAATAGTCAAGTAATAAATATTAAACTAAAAAATACCACAAAATTCAGAGACGGGAGATAAAGATTCCTTCTTTATGTAGCAAATCAACATTGAGACAGCTAATATAAAATTTTCCTTGGATTTAAAAAGAGTGCTTATAGCAAAATTTAAAAATTCTAAAATAATGAGAAAAAGTTGAGTTCAGGAATAATTTTTTAAAGAATATTTTATAGAGGAATCAAGACTTGTGTAATAAGTATAGTGAAGTAAAATGAGACTTCTGTTATCGACACATGCTTTTATCAAAACACTGTAATGTCTTTGGGTCCCAGATCTTTCACCTGCAGAACAAAAGGTGTAAAGTAGTTATATGAAAGGTGTTTTGGGGGCTTCTATCCATTTTTTCTTAAAATCTATGCATATATTGTATGGATCCTATCAACAGGTAATTTGAAAATTTAAATATTTGACCACAAGGGGGAGAACTCTAATTCTACATTAAATCACTTAATGACACTTATGAAGTAATCTGAAGGTCTTTTGCTATATGAAGTGATAGGCTGTCTCATTTCTACTCCCTTGGGGAAACTAAGGGTATTGTACTGCGAGGGGTAGGTTTAAATGAATTGAATCATGGTTTCGTGTTGCTAAAGTTTAATAATAAAGTTACTAGTTGTCAAAATCTATTTGGGTTAAGCAATAATGCTCCATGAAAAAAAGTCTAGATGTTTCTTATGTTAAAATGAAGATAGCAGCATTTTAGGATTCAGCCTGGGAGAGTTTTTCCTTTCAAATATTATTTCAACTATTTGAGAAATCTATAGCCTTCTTGAAAGTCTTTACTCAACTCTGAAATGAGCATGGATCATCACGAGGGCAGTCTGCTGCCCAGTACACATAGACAAACTGAAGACCCAGAGCGGGTCTGCCTGCACCTTGTGAATGTCCGTGGGAATGAATTTGTATATGTTATGTGTTTACTACCATATAGATATTGAATGTGTGTTTACAGTGTTAAATACTTGTTTTTATCTTTGCATTAACTTCTGTTTACTGGCTTAATTTGAAGTTTTATTTTAAGGAAACTATAATTTTCATTGTTTTGAAAACTCCTCAATGACTGTATAAATTTTAGTGATTCACATCTTTGAACTTCATCAAACTAAATTATACTTGTAAGGTATTAATGAATATAGGATGCTGAATGATACCAAATACACCCAAAGCATGCAAAGCTAAATGAGTGGCCCTTAAACATTGTCTCAGTAAGCTATACCAGTATCTCAGTAATACACGTGCTGCTCAAAACAATTTGTGCTTCTCCTTAGAGGCAGTGTCATACTCTTTAACATGTTCAGTGACAGTATTTATTTATTTAAGAGTGAGTATAATGTTTAAAAACAAATATTTTTGCAAATGAAGGTTGAATATTAATGATACTAATTAAACTGGAGAATATACTATTTGTTAATCAAAATTAAATGTAAAATATTTAAGATTTATGATTATAAACTCCCTTCATGCAGCAACCATAAACAAGTCACAAAATGATTTTCCCAATAGTGTGATCACTGGGGTAAATATAAATCCTTTTAAAGTGACTAAGGGATAACTTTCATTTGAGTAAATTCATCCTACTATGTTTGCTAAAAAAAGTAAATGACAAAGTAAGTTGATTTGTAGTACTTTGTTTATGTTCTAGTTATTTTCATAGTTAAGACTTCATGAATTCTTTACATTAACATTACATTGTGCTAATTAAATCAGCAATCATTTAGATTTTTTCCATAAAAACTTCCTCCAAAAGGAATTCTGATTGTTAATGATTTTCTTTGGTTAAATTCATTTCTGTTAGTACTTCTAACACCAGAAATTATTACAGACCAATGGAAGATTTATGCTAGGCAGTGTGTTTGGATGCACATCTTACTGCTACGTGTGTATCAAGTGACTAGCACGGTGATTGGCCCACTAGTAAATAATTAATAGTAGAAGATCCACACCCTGCAGCCAGTATACTTCCTTTGTTAGTTGGCCAGGTAACAGTTTCCAGTTACATTTCCTGTTACTTTTGTTTCTTAGAAACAGCTGGTCACTCATAGCTGGTCACTATGATGCATATTGTAAAAACCGATCCCTAACTGACAAGCCATTCTGCCTCTGTACTTCCTGCTTGCTTATCCCATATCACCAGAGATCAGGACCTCATATTTTGCAAATGATCACAGTCAGTACCCATCAATATAAATAAATCTGCCTCCAAATCCTGGGTGTTGTTTTGGTAGTTCTGCTTGCCCTTGCATCTGGCGTGTCAGTTGGGAAGATCAACCATGCCGATCTCTTTGGTTACCAGTCATGGCTCTTGTGAGCAGGGCAAGGCTCTCTCCAGGTCCTGACAAGAAGGCATGTCCTCGAGATTTCTTGAGTCCCCTGAGAGATCTGGAGGACTGTTGGTTCCCCAATGGAGTGATTCTCATTGGACACCAAATGGAAGAGGATTCAGTCTGTCTGCCTGCCTGCCTGCCTGATTTCAGTAAGATTCGTGGGGCACCCCAGTCTGTCAGTTCTGTTCAGCTCAAGCAGAAGGAGAGATTGATAACCGCTTGTTACAACCACCGTTGAGGGAAGGGGGTAGTAATGTTTTGACTTCTGAGTTCCTCTTGAGTGAAGCTGTAAGTGAGTGGACCAGACAGCATAAGCCACAGACTGCTTTGTGTGAGCACCAGGACTGTGAAGCACGGTCACGGTGGCTGATGGGGCCCTCACCTATGGCTCCTTGGTAATTGATATGTGGCATAATGGAGGCCTCACACCCTCCTTCGCTGAGTTGTGCCCAAATCCCTATGAGGAGTGCAGCGAGGCAAACATCTGAATGGTCTCTGTCTCTGAGGGACACCCTGCCTTTGTCTGTTGCACCATTATTCAGTTGTACACAACACACATGCGGGAAATCAGAAATGGGAACAAATCAGTCAAAACACACAGTCCCCGACTGCAGGAAAAAGAGATTTCATGGAGTTAAAAATGAAACTAAACCACTTGTTGCATCTCAAATAAAAAAAAAAAAAAAAGACAAAGGAAAAGAGGCCTTGTATCCCAGGAAATCTGCTGAAGTTGCTGCCATCACCCATAGCTTTGGAGCCCCCAAGACCTATGGTCATTGCAAAAGTTGGGGACAAGCTTGTGACTTTCTTGGTAGGCAATGGAACAAACTTTGACTGTTGCTCAAGAGAAAGAACAGCCTGAGATAACCACAATCCTGAAGTTCTGGAAACTCTCCTTCCAGAAGTGTAAGCTAAAGACTCATTTCTGGGCCTAACCATCAACCGTGCCTCCTTGCCACAACCCCTGTTGCTATCAGATGTCACAGGAAGTGCAATCAGGCATCGAGTCACACACCAGCCTGAAACACTGTTAGTCACCTCGGGCAAGATTTCTGTGCCATCAACAATGCAGCCGTCACCTTGCATCTCCAGTTCCCAACTCGTGCACCCTTACTGGACTGTTACTCAATTGCTACAAGGGTTTGGGAACTCTCCTAATATTTTGTGGAAGGTCCTAACAACAGATTTGGCTCCAGGAAAACCTGTTTCTCTGTTCATTCCAGATCCATCATGATCCCTTGGGAAAGAAACAATGAGGCTTCAAAACTATATAAGATCATCAGACCGTCAAACTGCTAAATGCACCTCTCCTACCTGTAAAGCTAGTTCAAGATCTCTGAGCTGCCAATGCTGTCATGATTGCCCTCTGTATATGTTGTCTCAGTCTTCTAGCACCCACAGCCTGCTGGTACACCTGCTTGGTCCTAAAGAATGTCTCCTTCTGCCTTCAGTTGGCTCTTGTCAGCCATCCCATTTTTGCCTTTAAATGGAAACACCACAGATCTGAACTCAAAAGTCAGTTGACCCGGACTCAACCTCACAGAAATTCAAAGCTTGTTTACTCTCTTTGGAGAAGCCCCCACAGCTAACCTTACTAGTTTCCCGGCACAAAATATCACTGCAGCTCTGATTAATGACACCCAAGATGTCTGCTAGAAAGACACAAAAGCCCTGCTACACTATCGGGCAGAAACTGGTTACAAGAAAGAAATCACACAGATTTCTTGGAGCTGCTTGATTTCACAGAAACAATGATGCTTAGCCCCTGAGAGCACTCAGTGACCTACATGTGCAAATACTTGAATCAAGTCACTAAGAGTTGCTACCCCCTTTTGCCTCCATGCTCTAACAAACAGCCACTGTCCTTCTAATCAAAAAACTGATACACTCACCTTAGGCTGAGACCTAGCTGTCCAGGTGCCATGTGCTGTACTGGACCTCCTGAATCACTGTAGACCACTAGAGATGCTGAGTATACCCTGTTTACGGATGGAAACAACTCTGTTAGAAATGAAGTCTAACACGCTAGATTTGCTGTGATTACCTTGGACAAAGCTCTTTTGGCCAAGACTTTCCTGCAGGGATGATCTGCACAGTAAACTACTTCCTGCTGCTGTTTAGAAACCTGCAATCAATGATACCAAAGTTGTGCTCAAAATAATTCAGTTCAGAGGCCTGATCTTCCTCTGAGGATCCAACTAACTGAAACATCAACCCCAGCCAGAACAACTTTGCCTGGTACTCCCAGAAGATCCATCTTAATCAGAGCCAGATTTGCCCCCACCATATGTTTTGCAAGCTCAAGTCTCAGTGCTGGCACTCATTACTCTGCAGTGAGCTCAGGCTTCAGCATCTGTGTTGGTGACACCAACCTCCACCCAACACATAGGTAGATTTAACTAAAGTAAAGCCTTATATCTATTGGTGCTTATATGCACCTACTCGGGCTGGCCTGAGGTATTCTCTACCTGAGAGGAGAAGGCAAGAAAAGTTTGTAAGTTCCTGCTGTAAAAATCATCCTTACTTGGCCTACCCTTGACCATTGGCAGTGACAATAGGCCTGCATTTGTAACAGAGATAATTTAATAAAAATTACATACAGCATATAGACCATGAGCCCTAAGAAGCTGAGAAAATAGAATATAACCCCACAGAAGCAGCTTGTAACTAGCTCCATAAAAGTTTAGTTAAAAGGTCAGTTATACCTACAGGAATTTCTGCACACACATATAACCCTATAACCATAACATAACTTGTAGGGTAGTTAGCATATTAAATACCCTACAAGTTTCAGAAATCAATTCTTAGATCTGCTGGAATTATTTTTTAAATTTTTTTTTGTAAAGAGAATAAAACCAAGCAAAATAAAATAGAATAAAGCCAATCAAAACAAACTAGTGTGACATAGGACTTCAAAACAATGCAAAATCAACAATGGTTACCATAATGCCTTTTGTTGTCTTTAAAATAGCTGCCCATAACTTCAGACATAGTAAAAATCAAAACAGAGCAGAATAGAACCAATAACTGAGGAATTTTTTTTGTCTTTTTTTTTTTTTTTTTTTTTTTTTTTTTTTTTTTTTTGTCGGTACTGGGGATTGAACTCACAACCTCATGCCTGCCAAGCAGGCACTTAAGCCACTGAGCCAAACTCCTAGCCCTCAGAATAGAACCAATAAAAGCAAAACAATGAATGCAGTAACAGACTTTAAAACAAAGAAATAGTAAATCCAAAATGGCTACCATAGTATATCCCATTATGTTTGAAATAGCTGCCCATGCCATTGAATATAATAAAATCAAACAAGATGAAACAGAATAAAACTCAACCAAACAAAACAATGAAAATGATACAGGACTTCAAAACAAGATAATAAAGAATTAGCAATGGCTACCACCTTCAGAAGGAGATGCCCCATAGATGCTACATTGCATATTGATAACCTCTGAATAGAGGATAGACTATCACCGTTAGGCCTGCAAAGTCAGTGAAGCACTAAACACTATGAGCATTAGATTGTATTTCACCTCAGTAGCTGTCATTGCAGGCTGAGTTTCTCTGGATCAACCAGTTGCTCGTTGGGGGCGTGGTGGGTTGGCTCTTTTTGTTTACCAGCCCACACAACAGAAGGGGCTAGCATCTGACTCTCCCCACAGTGACCCGTACATGGCACTGATTTGCAGGGAGGGCTTACTTCTTGGTGACTTCTTGTTCTCTTCCCCCACAGTCTGTGAATGGCCTCTGCAGAAAATTTATCTGGACCAGACAGCTCACTTGGAAGAGATGATGCACTCAAAGCCTTGCTCTGGTCACTCTGAATCCTGACTAGACCATGCATGGCTGAAGCGTGAGGACACCATTCATAAGATTGTTCCTTACCTATTCCCCTTGATTTTTGTGTCTTTTCAGGATGCTTACTGCAGCCCTTGCTTCCCTGCCCCCTGCTAGCTGTGGTTTTTGCCTTAAACTCTAGGGACAATTGCCCCAAGAGAATAGTACAACCAATCAAATACCAAGATTTGATGAGTGCCCAAGATACATTAGACACTCTCCTAGGTCACATTAACTCCTTTGCTATCTTGCCAGAGTAACCTTTCAAAATAGGCAGGCCTAAATTATGTCTCTTCCTAAAAGCAGCTTAGAAAATATTCTGTAATAAGACCATCTTGGGAGGCACATCCTAGGGTAGCTGACAACCCTAATGTTACTGCTTCTAGTTGGGACTTGTCTCAAAAAAATCTTATGTAAAAATGCCCAGTAAAGATTTACCAAGGAAACTGAAAGAGGAGAGAAATGTAGCAGGACCCTCCCCCAACATAACCCCCCTGGCCACTGTATTTCAGTTTGTTAGTTGCCCACGTAACAGTTCTGGTTGCAGTTCCTGTTACTTTTGTTTCTTGGACATTACTGGTCACTATGATGCATATTGTAAGGACCAGTACCCAGCCGACAAAACATTCTGCTTCTGTGCTTCCTGCTTTCTCATCACATGAGCCCTATACCACCAGAGATCAGGGCCTGATATTTTGGGTATGATCCCAGTCAGTTCCCATGGATGTAAATAAATCTGCCTCCACATCCTGGTTGTTGTGTTGGTGTTTCTGCTTGCTGTAGCATCTGCCCAGTGAGTATTACGTACATAAATGGGCAGAATGAATAATAAATGATAAAAATAGTTTACAATGTAACATATGTAACATTATTCCAGACTGCTGTATAATCACCCATCCAAAACATAATGACTTAAATCAGGATGTCACTTAGGTTGCTCTGAGAGCAGGAATTTCATCAGGATTCAGTGGGAAAAGCTCATCTGTACCCCACACAGTGCCAGCTGGGCTGACTTGAAATCCAGGGTTAACTGGAAATCAGAGTTCAGAATCACCTGTCGTGCATGATAGAGGCAGTTGGTTGGGACCTGAAATGTCATCTGGAAAGTGTTTAGATTATTTACAGGAAGCAGAGCCACATGCATGGCAGTTTTATGACTCAACCTTTGTGGAGGTCATGGGGAATCACTCCTCCTGTGCTCTGTTGATTGAGGCAGATTTTAAGGAAAGGAATGGAGAAGCCACCATAAGAAAGGAAACAGGAGTAACACAAAGGACATAGTGCAAGACCAGCATATGGGATTGTGATATATTGGAGTGGCCAGTTTTGAAAAAAAACAAAGTGCCATAATTTCCAATATATTAATATAGATTTCTTCTTTCATAAACTCTTATTCACTAGGTAACTTTAGAAAATAGTAATGAAATTCACTCTGCTAAAGAGATTCTGATACAGTAAATATTTACTATTTTCTATAAAAATTACTATATAGGAAGTGAATTGAGAACGTAATTTGTTTATCTTGTGTGGAATCATCTAGAAGTAAGCTTGTAAAGCAGGCAGGAAGTATGTCTTCTGAATAATCAGCTAAATCCCTAGTGTCTGGTATGTATCTGTCATGTTGGGGCAGTTTCAATGAATTATATTGCATAGCAGAATATGATTCCATCTGATAATGTACAGTATTTCTTAGTCATTTCAAAAAGCTAGTGTGTTATTTATATTGGTGCCAGTGTTGTTGATCATATAGGTCAGGATATATGAGCTTTGGAACTATTTTGAATGGTTAGGTTTTGTTTTCTGGATGTTAGAATTGTACAGCATTTCCTCCATGTTTTTGGAGCTCTTTCTATTCATTCCTACTATACTAATTCATTGAATTACATTATATGACATCACGTGTCATGTTGTAATTAGTTTTGCACGTGTCTGCCTCCTAGGTTGCAAACAACTCAAATGCTGGGTTGTAGCTCCCCAAGTTTCATACCAGAGCCCAGTGCTTCTGCTGTATGGTAGAGGCTGTTTGTAAACTGTTGAAAGAATGAACAAAAGTCTAAATTGTGTTTGTCCTTTCACATATAGACTTGTCTTTAAAACTTGAGTTGTTCCATAAAAAATGATAAAACTTATTATGATTTTATTAGACTCATCCACTTTAAAATAATGTACTGAGTTCAACACCAGAATAAATAGATACATGCTCTGTAAAGATGAACATATTACCTTTAGATATATTGTAGTGCTCTTTTATTAAAAGATAAGAAAAAAGAGTAATGTTAGAAACAGTTTTATTTAAGTCATACAAATTCCTTCAGAAATCTGATGACATTATCTCTCTCAGTCCTAGAATCTGGAAGGAGCAGGCCATACCACCTCAGAATCCAAGATGATATCTAAGGGTTTGTTATACATGCTCAGGAAGGTTGCTGGGTCTGTGAGTTCTTCAGATTTACATAAATACTTTATGATTTGTTCGTGGGGGAGCAGATCAGGTGGAGTGTTTTGCAAGCTATCGTCTAATCCTTTAGTAGCCACTTTAAGGGTCTTAAAAAGGTGCAGTGCCAGTTTATGAGTCTGGGTAAGAAAATCTGTGACAATCTCCTCCAGAGACTGGGTCTGTGTCACATCATTGAGGTACGTCATTGACACTCTCACGACTGAAGCATGCCATTGCATGAAGAGCCTTGTTGGGATGTTATGAGAAATGACGATAATTTTCATGTTTTGAATCCAAAATTCTGCTTCCTGCCTTTGGTGGCGAAGATAATCTAAGAGAATTTGCTGAAGAGTTTCACTGGAGGATTCGAGGATATGCAGCATGGAAGTGGGGTAAATGAGCAGTAACCCTGTCACTGATTCTCCTGGGTGATGTTTTAAAATGGACTGAAATGCTTGGTCATAGTATTCAGCAATGTCTTTTTTCTCCATGTTTGCTTGTATGTTGGCCACTAGAAACATCCTATGAAGGAGGAATTTCTTTAGCTGCAGCCTTTGTTTCTCTTCCAGAAGGTGTAAGTAATTGTCACGGGGCACTTGTGGTATTAGGGGAGCATCCGGTGGAGAAGGCCTTTTGCTGCTCTTCTGGTTCTGGGCCATGAAGGCCAGGCCAAGGCTTCTTTAAGCTTCCAGATGATTCCAATTTTAGTGTATTTAGATAATTATGTTATCAGGGTAGCTCCTGAGTGATGAAATCTTTTTGACAGAAAAAAGAGTATATCATGGAAATGTTACTGAATAGTGAAAGTCTCTTCCCAGTATTATCAGTAAGTAATGTCTTTCAATTGAATGTTTAAAGAAGACAAACTAAAGAGATTGTTCTAAGGTTTACAATGAAGTTCCTACCATATCCTAGGAAAAACCCTTCACATGTAATGTAATGGTGAATACAGATTGTCTTCATTTGTGAAGTTTTTAAAAGATAGTACTTTGTGAGAATTAATCCAAGTTCTTTTATAAATTTAACTGGTCTATATAGTTAAGTATATCTGGGCACTCTAAGCTTATTTAATCTTTGGTCACTAAAAGTTAATAAATGTTACTTGAATGATAACAGGAAATACTTTAAAAAGTTTTTTGATTCTTTCTGTTTTTCTCCTATCAGTATCTCTTTTTTTTAATGTTTATATAAAAATATTATGCTACTTTAGCTTGATCTTCTTAAAAATATCCCCCAGCCCCTGGTCAACAACATTTCTCTCATTCTTTGAGTTCTCTGCCACCTGTACCTTGGGTCCTGCTTGCTGGTCCTCCAGGAGGCCTTCACCTGCCAGGGCTCTGGCAGGGCGGTCCTGGGTTCTGACTTCCATAGGGCATAATGAGTCGGAATGCCCATGGTGTTAAAGGGCCTGAGTGGACTTAGGACTCACGTTTCTTAATGTAATGAGGGTATCTGAACACACCTCTCACCTCACTTTAGGACTGAAGCTTTCTTTTTCAGAATGACTTTCTGTTAATTAGGTGCATTTGTAAATCAGACAGGTGGCGGACCTGAGTGTTTTTTTTTTTTTTAACTTTGGTAAATAAGCATGGTGGTAGAGTCCATCCACTGCGTGTGTGCACTAATTACTACAGGAACACATATCTCCATCTGTGTAATTAAAATCAAACCTAAGAAAGTTGTAAAATAGAATTCGAGGTACTTAATGTGAATGTAAATTAATTTTAGAAAAATTTAGTAGTGCAACTTTACATTCACATAAGCTGTAAACAATTATTTTCAAGCAGCATATGAAAAACACTCTTATTTGATGAAAAAGTAACATGTAGAGTACTTTTTTCTCCTAAGGTTTGTGTTATTGAAACTAACGATCTAATATACAGTGATAAATTACTCCAGGAAGCAGAGACTAGAAGCTATTACTCATTTCTTAATTGTATGATACATAAAAATCAACTTTGATTCCTCACTGTCATTTGCTCTACCATTTCCTGAAACAGGAAAGTCTCCCCCAAGGTGTTCACCACGTCTTTGCTGATCCTCGCACCTGTTCTCACCCCTATGCTGTGGCTTTGCAGGGTGTAATGGTATTGATGCCAACTTTCATTCATCGTGGCTTTTACTCTTCCCATGGTTCCTGTGATCCTGTACCACCCTGAGTTTCCTTCCAAACCTGTATTTGGCAATCCTGAATGCCCATGTAGAACTTTGATTCTACTTCCTTGCTCTTTCACTCAACACCATCTATAATTCTCTCTGTGACGACGGGCGGTGGTCCTGCATGCTGCTCTTACCTCTAGAAAGCAAGAATGACACTGTTGATTGACCACAGACCTTTCCAATTGAGCTGCGATGTAGATTGGTAATCCTCAACCTAAGGTTCAAGGAAGATACAGTTAGTTACTTGGGACTGACAAAAAGGAAACACAGCCTATTGCTGTATTTTCTCTTCTCAGAAGAGTCCTAAAATTATACCTGTAGTCACTAATTTACAACACTTGCTTAAATGTAACTCTATCCTTATAAGTCTTAAAGGTGAATACTTTTTTAATACTCCTTATCATACCTATTTTCTTTACAAATATCCAGCTTTCTCATGTTTCCTAAAATTTGTCCACCAGCTTCATTCTGTTCCTTACTCTTTTTACTTCCTTTGAAATGAATTTGGTGTTCAGATTTCTACTACCTCCTTCATACCCTAACTCTTTATTTGGATTTGGATAATAATAAGATTCTTCCACCCTCAGTATTTCTCTAGATTTCCTCACTTTGAAAATTCAGCTATGAGTATAAAACTGTATAGCTTCATGATACATGTGTTGAAAAAGATACTGATTTTACACAGTTCTTGTTGCTACCTCCCTCCATAGAATGCTAAGAAGGGGAGAATCAGTGTTTTCCCTACCAGGTTCAGATTGATTTGTGACATGAATTTCCAAGACTCAGTGGTAGATTAGACCTGAGAGAATATAGAGAAATACAGTGAAATGGCTTATGACTTAACACTGGTCTTGACCAAAGTCGAGTATTTTCAGGGTGAGCAAGGAGCCCTTTTTGTATGCATCAACTCAAACCTTTTATATGCAGTTGAGAGTCTCCTTTCCATTAGACTTAACCCACAGCACAGTTTCCTTCCAAACTCATCAAAGGACTCTCTTTTGAGGTAAGATTAGCTTCTTACCATCCTGCCTCCATTTCTGTTGATTTTTTTCTGATTATAATTACATTCCCTAAAAGACCAGATGAGAGTAGATAATGTACAATAGAGTTCTGAGCAAGATACTTAGCTCATCAGTCAGATTCCCACCATGTTCTTTGGCTCCCTAACTCTCGGGGTCAGTAAAACTGTTTCATAGTTCTTTTCTCCTGTCTTTGCTCTGTCTCTTGTCAAGGTCTGGCTAACCTGCCCTGCTTCTTCTGAATTGCTTTTTAAACATTTCTGTTTCCACTGGAGTCACAACCTGGACACCACCGCCCTCCTAAATCATACTGTCTTTGTCTGACCAGTGATTCCTGTCCAGCATCTCCTTGGTGATTTCTTGTGTCTTTCTGAATTTTCCTTCCTGCAAAGAGGAGAAAATGGTGATCTTACTTTCCATGTTCAATTTCTATTTCCTTTTCTTTTCTAGATCTTGTCCCTTTATTCCTCCAATAAAAACAATGATATTTCATCATTACAAATTTATAAACTATGTAAAATATCAACTAAGCTAGTCTTTTTTTCAAAAGAGTAATTTCTTTTTCTTTTTTAAAATTTAATTTAAAGATAGTAAAATCCAACAAAACATAACAGAACAAAGTCAATCAAAACAAAGCAGTAAAACTGGTACAGAACTTCAAAGCAGGATACAAGGAAAACAATAGCTACTATAGTATATCTTGTTATGTTCACAACAGTTGACCATTCCATCAGGTATAGCAAAATCAAACCAAAAACAAAACAGAATAAAACCAATCAAAACAGAATATTGAATAAGGCAAAACAATTAATCAGAAAAAAGCAAAACAGTGAGAACAATATTGAATTTCAAAGACAAGATAGATGGAAATCCCCCATATTTGCTACATTGAATACTGCCATCCTCCCAAGAGATGCTCAGACTGTCGGCCCCAAGCCTGCAAAATCAACCAAACAATGCAAGCATTTAGTTGCTTTATGTACCTTAGTTGCTATCAACTCAGCCTGTCCTCTGAATCAGTGGATTGTTTATTGGGGGAGTGGGGGGGGTTGGAATAGGGGTTTGATTTTCAGCCCTTGCACTGGTAGGCTCACAGGAGGTGCTGACTTATCTCTTCCTGGGACCCATGCAGCTTACCAGAAAGACTGGCCAGTTGGCTTCTTGTTGGGTCCTCCCAGTCCCAGCATGGTTGATTCTTGGGAGATGCTGACTGTTCTCTTCCTGGAACCCACACAGCTTGCACGACTTACCAGAAAGGCCAGCTAGTTGGTTTCTTGTTGGATCCTCCAAGAGTAATAATTTTTTTAACAAAGCCTAATTTCTGTTAGTCTGAAAAACATGAATAACCATTTCAAGAAATTAAAAATTGTGTGATTGTGATAGTTTGGTGTGGTTTGGTCTAATACACTCAGAAACAACAGTTTTGACCACCATAAATGGTTTGTCTTACATCTTTATTGTATTTTTCCAGCATAGTTTTCCATCTCTTGATGTGTTTCTTAATGTTGGCTGTTTACTTTAAATTTTAGTTTCATTACCACATAGCTATCTGAGAGACTTAAAGAATACTTGACTTGTTTTCTTGCCTTTCATCAGTCACAGTGAAATGTCAGGAGTAAAATTCTGACCTGACATGAGCAGAAACGTGATCAGTTTGGGCAGTTTTTGATTGACTGACATATATAATTACAATTGTACACTCTGGTTTTAGTAGAAACTCAGATGTCACAATACTTGTGTTTCAACTAGTAAGGGCTATTTATCAGCCCTCACATGGTAACTTGAACAGAACACTTCTATGAATTGATTTGGATAAAGAGGCATTCATGTTATTCCATGAGTGATTTGCTTAGAGTAGCTGTCCAAGCTCAGGTTCAAACTACTAGCAAGAACCTGAATAGGAACCTATGATACTAATCTTCTTTCAGTTATTCTACTTAGCAGCTTTGTTATTCAGCTTATTTTGCATTCAGGCATAGCATATACAAGTGGCTTATTTCAAACAGTGCATCTTACTTTTCCTGTGTATTTTATATTTTGGTTTTGTTCTCTAGACCGAATGCTTATGAATAAACAAACTCCCAGTGTCCTTTTCTCTTTGTAAATTAGAAGCGTTAAAATTATTAGATATCAGCTAAAGAGTATTTATATGTGGCATACACTAGACACTTACACATGGACTGATTTAATCTTCACAATGACTCTTTGAGAGAGACAGGAATTTGCTCACAATTTATAGACGAGGTAGCTAACAAATGGAGTGATTAGGTACTTTGTACACAGTTACGCTTCTCAATTTCTCTATTTTGTGTACCTGCAATAAAAAATAGGTATGTGATCCCTTCCCTCTCCACGACCACATGGCTATTTGTTCCCTGTCTATGGCATGATAATTCTTAAGGAAATGGAAGATATCCAACAGCTTGGATAAAGTAAGTTTATAAGAAATCTACAACATTTTACTTGTGATTCATCAAAACCTATGTACTATCATTCACTACTCATTTAGCTGGAATTTATTGACTGTTTTGGTATACCACATAACATGGCACTATAAAGATGTGTACCTGGACAATATCAGACCCTTATTTCAGAAGCTCAGAGTCACTGGGGTTCATGAAATGGTCATGAATCTGAGATGTTCTGGAAGCAGATCAGGGAAAAAGTTAATTCCATGCTAGTCATGTTCACTACTTAATGAGGGAGGGGCAGGACAAATAAAAAGGATCTAGATGCTGTATATAACTATACCCCACAATGAATAGACTCAAAAATTTAAAAAAGGAAACGTTGAGATAGAAAAGGCAGTTGGCTTTTGTTAAGACTCTTTATCAAAGTTTTCATTTGAGCTTACCTTTCAGAGGACAGGGTTGGGGAGTGGCTCTTGATTATTCTTGAGTTTATTCCTTAAACTGTGAAGTTGTTTGTTACTGAATTTGAGGGCACCTGGGCCAGCAGATCCACTTTAACCTTTCCCCATGCACTCATATACTACAGAGAAGCAACACTAAGTGACTTCCTTGCACTTCATCTGTGATGCAGTATATCCAAATGAACAGTCTAAGGGAATTGATGCTCTAAGTAAATGGCTAGCAACTACTAAGTAGACAAAATATACCTGATGTAACAGAACACATTGGAGTGAGGTCACTTAGTGCATCAGTACACTCTGAAAATTTATCAATAAAGAAAACTTGATTACTTTTTAAGCAATGGCCCTTTTCACCATAAGCATGTTCACATAACTATGTTCACTAAAGGACTGAAAAGAAATATCATAGCAGAGATATAAAAAGTGAACACTGAATGTACAAAATGCTGAAACAAGAACACATTGCTGTAAGGATGAGTATTTGAGTTAGGCATTACAAAATAGAGGTGATTTGTGTAGTGATGGTGGAGATCAAGATAGACAAGGAAACAGCCATTGTAAACCCAAAGCATACAGAGCAGAGGGCTTAAGTTACAGCTCTGGGAAACTTAGCTCTCATTAAGAAAACCACAATACTCTGTTCTTACTACAGTGGAATTGTCTGTTGCCCACATAACCCTTGGACTTGTTAAGTTGCAAATTCGTGGTGTCTTGGCCTCAGGTGTCTGAAATAGTAGCTTTTAAAGTGAAGTGCATGATCTAGTTTGAGTCTGGAATATCCCTTCAAACACATGTTAAAAGATTGATTCCTACACAGGGTGTTGTTGGATTGTGGTGCAAATGATCGGGGCTACTGAGAGCTTCTGCTCACTAGGGTTTTGCTGATCTAGAGGATACTGGGACCCCCAGCCCCTCCTCCTCCTCTCTGCTTCCTACTTTCCCTGAAGTGCGCAGCTTGCTCTATCATATACCCCGATATACTGCCTGGCTGCCGCCTGAGAGCATGTCACCAACCAACAGTGAACTGAAACTTCCAAAACTGTGAGCCAGAACAAACCTTCCCTATTACGAAGCTGACCATGTCAGGTGTCTTGTTAACAGTGATGGAAATTTGTCTAACGCAGCCCATGAATTGTATTTTTGACAAATATTCTTCCAGTCTTTCTATTTATTTCTATTTAAGGAAGAAGAGGTCTCTCTCAGTGACTTAAACCCTCCCTGGTTATTAGGATCTGCTGATGAAGAATTTTTTTTTAATCAAAACTAGTTTCTAGGCTTATTAATTAGCCTAGAATGGAACTTTAAGCCATATATTTATTAAGAGCTCTTCAGGTAACTGTCAGTGTAGCCAGGAGCAGAACTGCTAGTGTAGACAACTGAGTGAGTGGAGAAGAGGAATGGGAGGGGAGGAAGAAAGCAAGTTACAAGCAATTTGTGGAAGGCTCAAATGCTATACTCACAGGTGTGAATTTTCTGTGGGTTTTAGAGAAATCACTGGAATTTTCTGAGTACCTGTAAATCTGATTGTAGTTTTAAGATGGTGCCTTTGAAGAGCAGAGGAATTGGAGATGGGAAGTAACGGTGACACCTCAGTTGTCAAACTCAATTCGTACCAAATTCATGTTCGAACATCAAAAAGTTCCAAGAACTGTTTGTATTTTTCTCATAAGAAATAATGGAAAACCAAATAATTGGCTCTGAGGCCCCAAACTTACACTTATAAATTCATTTTCCCAGGATTTTAACCCAAAGTTAACAGTCCTAGGTTGTGGACATACACTCTAAAACATCTAAACACAATAAATATAATGCATTAAGTATCAAAAAAAAAGTGAAATTCAAAAAAACAAATTTGCAGGTATTTTACTGTGACTTGGCTTCCTGGCATACTGGAGACCAGAGAGGAATTGAAGGAGGGGCAAAAGTGTTTTTCTGAGGGGGAAGAAAGTCTCTACCCATAAAAACTGCTGGCAGTACATTTTCTGGGGTGTTTTTTCTTGGTCTTTTTTCATCTTTTGTCACTAAAAGTTTGGGTGAGAACAGCCCTTAGACCTGAGGCTGCACCCTTTGTGTCTGTGGCAAGACCCAGCATGTGACTCTCACCTGTACAGGTTATTTTTCAAATTCTGTTTTTGGCTCAACTGTCTAGCAAAATTGTGAACACAGAGCAGATTTTTTCTAACTTTGCTTGGTTCAGACTTGGAGCTGTGTGGCAACTGAAGTGTCAGTGTCCTAGAACTGCCCAGAACCCTTTCAGTATTTTGCAGTTTGCAAGTAAGTCCTCTTATCCTCTGCAGTTAAAGGAGTAAATCAGTTCAGCTGTTTTGGAAAGTAATTGACATCAAGAGCTTAAACTCTATCTACTCTTTGATAAGTAATGCCTCTTGTGTTGTGAATTAAATTACTGACAAACACTACAGTGGGAAGATGCTGTATGGCTTCTGTTGCCAAGATGGAGTGCCTGATACCCTCTAGTTAATGGGGAGAGGTTTAGTTTGGTTCCTGGTTTCAGAGGTGTCAGTCCATGGTTGTCTGGCTCTGAAACAGAAAGATCATGGCAGAAGGACATGACAGGGGAAAGCTCTTTAACTCATGCCATCTGGGAAGCAGGAGGGGAAGAGCACCCGAGGAAGGGACCAGGGACCAGATATATTCTCCAAGGTCATATCCCCCATGACCCACTTCCTCCTATGAGGCTCCACTAATCAAGAGATGAACCCATCAACGAAGTTATTTCCTTTGTTCTTGGAACTTTTTGATGTTCGAACATGAATTTGGTACGAATTGAGTTTGACAACTGAGGTGTCACTGTTACTTCCCATCTCTAATTCCTCTGCTCTTCAAAGGCACCATCTTAAAACTACAATCAGATTTACAGATACTCAGAAAATTCCAGTGATTTCTCTAAAACCCACAGAAAATTCACACCACTAGTCTTTAATCCAGTCAAGTTGGCAAGAATAAATGATACAGATGCTTATTATAGGAATCATGGGAACTTTGAAAAAATCTGTAGGTATTTTGGTTACTTTTCTCTCACTGCTAAGACAAAATGCCTGATGCCCAAAATTAAAGAGGGAAAGGTTTATTTAGCTTACAGTTTGTGGAAGTTTCAGTCCATAATTTGCTGGGTCCAAGACAAGATGGCTCATGGCAAAGGGCAGCAGTTCACTGGGCAGAAAATAGCAAAAGCAACAACAGCAAAATGGGAGGAGCATGAAGAAAAGACTCTTCCTGGCCCTTATATTGTATATAGTCTACCTACCCTAGGGTGGATATAGGACTGACACCCATAATCCCAGCATTGGACCATGAATCAATCACAAATTTGGAAGCCTGCTCCCATGACCACATGAAGCTTTGGGGGGACATCCTGACACAAACCATAACAGTAGATATAGTAATTACAGAATATTCTAATGTTCCTCAATTTAATTTTGAAGACCATTTTAAAAGTATAGAAAAATAGTTATTTTCTAAATCAAACTATAAAATATATATAGCATGCAACCCCATTTTTTTTAAAAAGCACAGAAACTAGAGTAGAAGGAAATCCAGCCGAATGTTAATATTGGTGGAACTTGGGGGTGATAGTTCTTTTTCATTTTCCAAGTTTTCTAAATGATTATATTCTGTTTAAAAAAAATGTTAAACCCCAATGGGCTATTGTACTAGTTTTGTGAAGGGTGATACATAGGTTGTTTGCTTTGTGATTCTGGGATAGTCTAGCTTGAGAGCCTTCTGATGAGTGGAACTTGTAAAGTAATGGCTGCTGGACCAGGGTGAGTTAGGGGTACATCACTCAGAGAAGTCTGAGCTTACTGACTAAGAAGCAAGTTAAGCCCCAGAGATGGAACATGGAGTAGACATAGTCCAAGGATCTCAGCCCATGAAACTTTGCACACTACTGAGAGAAAATAGTTCTTTAAAGGTTTTAGTCCAGTTGGAAAGTTTAAGTTTGATCTGCGGCCCTGGCAAAGATAGAAGAAGATATGTGGCCATGACCAGGTAGATGAATTTAATTATCTGGACTTGGGGGTAAGGTATGCAAGGATTTAGAGAAGGCTCTGTGCATTTAAATGTCAATCACTATGAAAACTAAGAATTAAAAAAAATAGAGCTAGAGAATACAGGAGAAAAGAGAATACAGGATAAAGCCAAGATTTTGGAAGAAAAGTAGTTTGTATAAATTATGTTGGAGTTGCCATGGAAACATCCAGGTATAAATGCAACTGAAAATCTGGTGATACAAATATGGCAGTCATAGGTACCAAGGGAAGAACTGAAACCATGGGAACTCAGATTGTGAGACAGCGAGAGGAGGAAGGTGGTAAACAAGTGAACTCCTCATTTTAGAGAGTGGGCAAATAAGAGGCGGTGATACAGGCAATGGTAGACAGAGCAAGGTGGAGAAGGGTCATGAAAATCAATATAGAAAAGGGGTTTCGAAATGGGCGGTTGTGGAAAATTCTAAAGGGGTCAACAAGCTTAAGAACTGAACTGACCTTGGCAATTTTGAGTTTTCTGGGGAACTTAAGAAAAACAGTTCAGTAAAATGGTTAGGGAATCCTAGCTGCAATTTTTTAAGTGCTTCATTGTAGAATAAGTGTTCAGAGAGGACACCATTGCTCCAAACAGTTGGCAGTGCAATGAATGAAAGCCCTCTGCTATCAAATTGCAGAGGAGGAAGATTATAGGGGGATTATGCCACAGTGATCCTAGGTTTTTCTGTATTAAAAACTAGCATGCTGTGTGTGTGTGTGTGTGTGTGTGTGTGTGTGTGTGTTTAAACTACCATTCTGTCCAGCTGGGAAGGTGGAGTGTGAAAACAGCATGCTGCATTGTGTGCTTTGAAAATACTTTCAGATCATCACTTCTATCCACAGCTTTTGAAGACTACAAATAACTATACTCTGATTATGTTTGTTTTTTTCTATCTTTTTTCTAGTTAATACTTTGTTTTTAACTAGTGCATGTCAGCAGTACATGATTATTGCATTCCTTGTGGGGCGTTGGTATATGGACATAACACATCTTGATTTTTTTTTCTCACCTGCCTCCCCGTTTAACCCCTCCACCCTTTTCTTGGTCTTTCTTTTTTCAGAAGGTCCATCTCTCTATTTCCTATTATCTATCGTTTATCTTTCTTTTCATTTATGTGTTAGGTTTCTCATATAAGAGAAATCATGCTATATTTATGTTTGTGTGTCTGATTTATTTCACTTAACATTTTTGTTTTCTGCTTCCACAGCAGACAGAAGAGGTATAAAAAGAGATGTCAGTGCCTGACATACTTGTTACTCATTATGTCAGGTGACATAAGTACAATAAATCGTAATTTTTCATTACCTAAAATAATTGAGTAATAGTAAAATTCCTTTACATACACAAAGATAATTTAGACTGGAATAAATTCACAACTCCAGTACAAGTGTCTGTTCTGGTACATATAATCCAGTAGTGGTGAACCTTTTGGAGCTGAAATTTCAATGACTGCATCGGTTCGCCACCACTGAATCTATTATGCTTCAACACATAACTGAGTATCATTTTAGTACTTGCTTTTGGCTTGCTTTTGATCAGTTGTTGCATGGGATGGAGACAGTTGAGTAAGACTAGATTTGGGGGATAACTCAGCACCACCAACATAGCACATTCCTTTTTCCTGTATGGGAAACAGGATACAGGGGCTAAGTGATGTCATTACCCTCAGCTGCTTACCTACAGCGAAGCTGACAAAAACACGTGTTCACAAAGTACTGAAATGGTGGAGTGATATCTCTCACTAGAGTACTTTTCAGGATATATGACAGATGTTTCAGTAACCAAAGTGGTGCCATGGTTATTGAAAAATCAGCTACAGGCGTTACAAACTTGGCAGTGTTCAGTAGAGAAACGTTGACTGCTTTTAAGCAGAGTAGTAATATATGAGGGTTCTATACTTAATGGTGATTAGTCTCATAATTACAGTCAGGATATTTGAGAAAGAAAGCAGAAATCGTCCAGTCAGAAATGCTCACGAAAATATTATTACATCCCAACTATACAATTATAATTTAGGGTAGAATTTAAAAGTGCTTCTTTTCAAAGTAAGAGTAACATTAATAAAAATCTAAGTATCCACGTCAGTTTATTTTATGTAACTAGAGCAACAAAATAGTAAAAACAATAAAATACTTTGAAGATTGGCTGTGTCCTAGATACTGAAACAGCTTTTAAAAAGTTTATGCTCAAACTTCATTATCATGCAATGCTTCCAGCCTACACTAAATTTATAACTCTTTTGTTCATTACAACTTAGGATAGCTCTAGATTCAGAAACTGCACCTAATATTGTGAGCAGTCGTGGACCTAGGATACTGAATCCCACTGTAGTAAGGCAGGTGAGTGAGGTACAATCACTTTGTTGTAGTGTGTTTTGTAAGTTTAAGTGTGGTGAAGTGGACATGGTTGGGCAGTGACCGCTTCATTGGGGAAGACATCCCCGCGGTCTCTGCTGACCCCACACAGGGAGCATGGGCCTCTACTCTCCATCGCCGTCTTTTAGTGAGGGGTCTGCCAAAGGTTCATGATTGTCTGTCTGGTCCTTGGCTCATCTGTGACTCTTGTGGTTCGTCTCAGTAAGAGGCACCTGGCGACTACACATGTTTCATTGTTGGCTTCATGGAAAACGTTTCAGTGTGGATACTTGTTCCAGGGAGTTCCTCGGCAAAACTCTCTTGGGCTTTGTGTTGCTTTGTGTGCTAAAAGATGGGTGATCAGTTTGTACTTCTTTTAGCCTTGGGAGGTTGTTAGCTACCACATTCTGTAGAATAGTGACTGAGCTAACTAAATGTTTTATTTCTTGTTATGGCTTATATCTAGATGTCCCCTAAAACCTCATGTGCTCCTAGGTGAGGCTTTGGGAGGTGGCTAAATCATGAGTGCGTGATGCTCATCGCTGGATTAGTCCACTGATTGATCATAGTTCTGGATTTAGGGAAGAGCTACCATGGCTAGGGGTGGCACCAATCAGTGGACTTAGAAAGTCGATGGAATAAAAAAGAAAAGAAGAAGGAAGGTTGCTGTTTTTGGCCTGCCATGCCATGAACTCTTTCTCCACCTCATGCCCCTCCACATTGCCCCTGCCTTAGAGCTGGGCAACCATAGACTGAGACCTCTACACACTATGGGGTGAAATAAACCTTTCCTCCTGTAACTGGTGAATGCTGGGTATTTTGTCCCAGCAATGAGAAAGTAGCTAAGACAACTCCTAAACCAATGATTTAGTTTAGAAATAATTAACATAATTATGATTAATCATAATTATGATCTCTGTGAGAATGTTTTATGTACTTGTTTATTTTCAATTGGCTAATTCTGCTGCTCAGTTACAGTGTAGCCAGAGAAATACCATTATTAATCATTAGGAGTGAATAAAAGCAAAACTGCAGAAGCAAAGTTCTCAAGATCACAAAAAGTATCAAAATTAAAATTGTTCAAGTAGCCTACTCCTTAAAATTGTCAACTCACTCACCCAGTTTAAATATTGATTATTCTTGCTGTGATTTTCTTCATTGTTATAATATACATTAAGGATGGTTTGACTTTAAGAAAGGGCATACTTTTGGCAATGGTTTGATGGGAAGGTAACTCAGCTTTTATCATAAACAGAGCTGAAGCTAAGAGATCCCCTTCATACTAGCCAGTTTTATGCAACTCTTTTATAAAATAAAGCAGCACCCTTGTTTGCTGGGTCACTACCTCTCGTCTGCTTCTCTGAATGATTTCTGGTATGCTATTAGGTACTTACATCTAGTATCTATCCTCTCCTCTCATCCACCGCTTCTCACTCTGATTATACCTCGAGGTTTTCAATAATAAACCAGCACAGCTGTAAAAGAAAATAGTTTCAAGCTTTAGCGGGACCAAACTGAAGGTCAGTTTTGAAGTCCCAGGCTTGTGGGCCACTCCTGTGATCCATACTCACTAACTGGTCCTCAGATGTTACACATCTGCCCCTCTTGGTCTGTTTGAGAATCAGGCTAGTTTTACATTTCTCTGAGGTCATTCTCTTTAAGTCTTATGCCTCATAACAAAGGGAATTGTTTTTGGTCATGTTTTTATCATATCGCAGTCCAAGTGGAGGTCTCTGGCCCAGTGCATATCTTCTCTGCCTTCAAAAGCTGCTTTATTTGGTTACTTAAAGGATCAATACCTTTTGGCTGAAGCGAGTTTTACACATTTAACCAGTATTTTTAAAAAGCTAATCTTTAGGAAAAGGAAAATCTTTTCAGGGAAGACTAACACAAAGCCGTGCTGTGTGAACTTTGAGGGCATCACTGTCTGGCTGGGATTGCTAGACTCTATTTTGACACACTAATTTATTTTAAGTGGAATAATTTTACTCCATTTTATAGATAAGCAATTTTCTATAATGAAATATAATTACAAGTATTTAGATGAACAAAGAGAAGTTTATGTTATGAAAAATAAAAGGGAAGAGTTTGGTGTTGGTAGGTTGAGGGGAAACTGAAATAAGATTCAACACTGCTTATAGAGGAGCCAGATTAAATCTTGACTGGCTTGTGTTACCAGAGCGAAAAAACAATCCCTCTGAATACTTTACAGCCTCGCAGCAGAGGAAGTGCTGCTGTGGCGATATCTGGGAAACACACTCAGTGTCTGGAGCCAGGATCTATTTATCTTATACGAATTATTACTTTTCCGGGTTGGCAGATGGTACAACCGGTGCCGGGGCTCAGTGTCTTTATTCACCAACAGATGAACTGCAGCTCTTCTGTATTGGCGAGAGCTGGGCCGTATTAAGGGTCTCAAGCTGTCTCTAGTCAGGTTATGGACTGCTTTTTAGATTTTCCAATAAAGAGGCAGGAAATAATTGTTTTAAAAATAAACCCTTGAGTTTTATTAAGCCTGTTTTAGCTTTCTGCCCAGGATGGTGTAAGCAAGGTGTTCTAAATAAAAGGCAACCGTTTTTCTCCTTCATCTTTAAATTGTCTAGCCAGTGGGAAGCTCTTATAATTTGAGGTTGAAAAAAAGCTCTATCGAGCCAGCTGCTGCGCGCTCTGCTCACGCAGGTAGAAGATGAAGCCGGCACAGGAACTCTGAGCCCTTAACCCTGTGTAACCCCCACGGCGTGAGCGCTTCAGCCGGCCCTGGAGGGGGGGAGGGGGTGGGGAGAGGAGGAAGGAAGAGGGAGGGGGAGAGGGAGAGGGAGGAGGGGCAGAAAGAGGGAAAGGGGAAGGAAGGAAGGCAGACAGCTAGGCGGGCAGCAGGCCAGCTTATCGCCCAGATTTGTTAGGACCATGTTGTGTTATCAACTGCCTGTGATGGTGGGAAGGATAGCCGGGAGGCGATGAGGTTTCCTAGTCTCCAAACTGAACATTTTACTAGGGTTTTACTATATTCTCACTCTTATGTTGCATCTCCAAAATATATGTAGCTGCATGACTATTTGCCAGTAGAAAGGCTTTTGACGCTGTTACTATAACTTGTAAAAGACACCCAAAATTCAATCAAATACCATTTTTGGTGTGCACATACAAATGAATTGTGTGCACATGTGTGTGCTTTGTGGTCCTGATGGATAGGAAGCATGTAAAAAGGATTCGGAATTCAATGAAGCACTGAGCTGATACATTGTACCAAACTATTTAAGCAGTTGGCAGATGAAGGTTAATTTAAAATTAGGTGAGGCTATGCATAAAACCAAATCACTGGCCGTGTGCTCAGAGGGCTGCGTGCCTTACCCTTGCTGGTTATGAGCTGGCCCTACTGGCACTGACAGTGCAGTCAGCAGTTTGGTTGAAGTTCTCTATCATACAACTTTCATTGCCTAAGAAGGCGGTCTCAGAAGTGGTGTGACACTATTTCCTTCTCAGATAAAGGTCTTTTGACCCTAGGAACTACACAGTTTGCAGTAGAAATGTTTAAATAACAACATTTTGGCTGTGGTATCTGTGTACTAAGAAGAAATCCGTGCACACCTGTTATTTTAAGGGTTTCTAATATGTAAGAAAATCTATGTTGCTAAATCACAGAGTAGCCTTCCAATTCCATCTTCGAATGTGAAACAGTAATTGATTTAGATCCGCTATTTGAAGTTTAAATCTCACCATGTGTTTTCATAGTTTCAGAACATTCAGTATTTTATGTATGTTTATAATCTAGCATAATCAATCTCCCTGCCTATCTAATCTATTTGATTTTTTAAACAGGCAATTTTTGAAACAATTGCTTATAAAGACAAGGATTTTAAAAATTTGGGCCATTGGTAAATGGAAATCCTCCTATAAGGAAGTATTGCAATATATTACACTAGTAACTTGTGAATGGCTGCCAAAAATTTATGGGTAAATTAAGTTGTTGAATTTGCAACTTTAGGAGATGTAATGTTAAGCCTTAAAACCAAAGTAAGCCTATGAATGGTCTTTTTCTCTGCATGAAACTGCTCTCAAGGATACAGAAACACTTCTTATCGGCAGTATTGATTTCTCTTCCTCCTTATCAGAATGTGAAGAGCTAGCAGGCTGCGGGGGAGGCAGCTGCAGTGAATCCTTGTGCCCCAGCGCCCTCCTTGACAGTGGGGTTGCTGCCTCTGCAGTGGAAAGGGGCCCTGCCCAGACCAGAGCCGAGGGGCTGGGGGCAGCACACAGAAAGGCCGCTGGGTTCCAGCGCTTTATTATTTCATGTGGCACAGTTTATATGAACTTCTTACAGAAAATTTAGAAAACAAAAACAATAAGGCAACGTTCCCTTTGCTCTCCTAACCCAGAGCAATTCTCTTGTTTTTCTGAATTGAAGTTGTGTATAGATAGGTGTTTAGTTGTACGTGTAATGAGTTTTAGTTGTTTAACTAAACTGTCTTGGATGCTGCTACCTGCACTGACAGTTCTCATGCCCTAGTCTCTGGATTCTAACTCGCTTTTACTTCGTGGCAGCATGTTATAGATGCCTATTAATAAAACATGAACAAGTGGGTGGTGAAAGGCATAAAAATATATTGAAACTGTGTAACAGTACATAAAAAACACAAAAAGTATTAATAGAGCACAGACCATAAAGCAGTAACATGCTTAATGACTGTATACATTTCAATGTATAGATGAGCAGTAATTTATTAACTAATTTCTTGCTATTAGGCATTTGAAATTGCCTACATTTTGTTAAAATAAGCAACACTACACGAACATCTTTGGATCATAATTTGTTAATTAATTTCATAATTAAGATAATTCTAGATGTAAAATAGTCACAAAAAATTATCATGTATTTTATAAGTTTTTTGACACATACTGTCAGGGTACCCTACAGAAAGACAAAGAAGGTTATATCTAGGAGTAGTTTCATAATTAAATTTTGAATCTTTGAATGTATAAAAGTCAAAACTATGTAACAGAAATTACTAACCACTGATAGGACAAACTGAGAAACCTATCAAAATTAGAAAACCAAATCTCAGAAGGTTTTAGATGTTATTAGGAAAAATAAAGATTGACATTTGTTTTGGTATTAGCAACAACTGAATTTAAGGTGTGATACGCTTTTACATAAATTCTGACCAAACCTAGCATAGACACTCCCGGAAGTCGGGTTTTGCTTTTTGGTTCTCAGAAATATCAACTGACAATTTTTTGATTCTCCTATACTATATGTTACTGTCTTTTGTGGACATAGTCTTGCATACAGGAAGTTTCACTTGCTACTTCTGATAAAGTATCCTTTACCAAAGTAGCTAAAATTAGGTAGTAGTGATACAGCTTTCCTTAACTCAGTATATTTCACAGTATAATAATTGACTACTTGTGAACCAGTCAGTACTCTCTCCTTTGAGTCTAAGAGTGACCTTCTTCCATTCCAAAAACAGTTGACCTCTATCCATTCCAAAAGATGTTTAGTGTTTTCTTTAGAATTTATAGTACTATCATAGTTAGTATTTAAACTGGAACTATATGTGCATTTTTCACTCAGTAAGGTAGCTACTATCACCCCCAAGTAAAAAATATCAATTTGGCAAATACATGGAAAGATTGGAATCCTTGTATTCTGTTGGCTTGACTATAAGATGAAGCAGTTTTTATGAATGATGGGATGGGGTTCCTCAAACCACTGACATTAGAATTACTGTGTAATACAGCAATACCACTTCTGGGATAGCCACAAGATGCAAAGCTGGGTCCTGAAATATTTGCCCACAGCATCCCCAATCACAGTAGCTGAGAGATAGAAGAAACGCGCATGTCCAGTGATAGATAGATGGATAAGCGGTATAGGTGTGTGCACACCAAGGGATTTTAGTCAGCCTCTGAGAGGAAAGACATCTGGTCATAGGGTAAAAAAATAAATGAACTGTGTGACCTTGTGCTAAGTGAAACGAGCCGATCACAAAAAAGAACAATACTGTTTGGTTCCATTTATGTGAAACATCTAAAGTAGTTAAATTCATAGAAATGGAAAGTAGAATGGTAGTAACCAGGAGCTGGGAGGAAGGGTAAATGAGAAATTGTTATTTAATAGACATTAAATTTTAATTTTGCAAGATGAAAAAGTTCCATTTCACAGCAATGTGAACTGTACTGTTAAAGTGGTTAAACTGGTAGATTTTTGTTATGTTATTTTACCACCATAAGAAATAGTCAAATTGTAATGTAATTTATATATAAATTTAAAAAAAAAACTTAAAGGTGTTTTCCAGGAGTGTTACCTTGAAGAATTTTTAAAATGTGTTCAATTCTTAATGAAAAAAGTTTGCTAAATATTTTATTAAAGATTATTTTGTAATTTTATTGTATTTCCTCATCTAAATAAAGTCCCTTTCTGTAGCAGTTTTTACACAGGTTCAGTTTCTTCATGTTTTTAACATAAATTATTTTCTCTTTACCAGTCTAAGATGACCACATTGTTCTGTAGAAATCTAGTATAACCAAATGTATATGGAATAAACGTTACACACAGAAACAAACAAACAAACAAACAAACAAGCTTAAGGTATGAAATATCAGAAACAACATATAATTCTTCAAGTAACTTTCTCTTTAGATTGTAACTTGAATGTATTTTCAGGGTACACATAAATTTATGTAGTTTCTCATCTATAGGATGTTATCTATTAAAGAAGCTAAGTGAGTTATACAGTTGTCATTAGTGCATCTGTTCTAAGACTAAGCAAGAGTCCTATAGTACAATGCTTGGAGTTTTCAATGCTAAAGAGCAATGATGAGTTTACATTCGTAAGTCTTTTAGCTGAGCTCACGACATATACAGCTAAGATGCCACCTGGCTAAATACAGCAGTATTTAGAAAGAGACAAAAAGAAGACATTGCTGAAAGTGTGAAGATTCTGATTGGAGGAAAAGGTGGGAAGAACTGATCTTTATGTTACTTATTTCTTGTTTCCCCTTACTTTGCTTTCATGTTTCAAAAAAGAGTGCCAGATTCTTGAAGAAAGATGAGACAAGGTTTGACCAGTAATCTGATTTTTATCCTGAGCTTTGAGTGGGATCGTTTCTGGTTATCTAGTTAGGAATGAAATTTCCTTGCAAAATTTTCAGTTTAAAAAATACAGTATAGTGTTGGGAGTAAAACTTAGTGATAAAGCTCTTGCCTGACATGCACAAGGCCAGGGTTTGATCCTCAGCAGCATACACACACACGCACACACACACGCACACGCACATGCACACGTGTAAAATGTTATATTATTTCATTGAATTTTTTTTTTTTTTGTGGTACCGGGGATTGAACTCATAACCTTGCAACTGCCAGGCAGGTGCTTAAGCCACTGAGCCAAACTCCCAGCCAATTTTCATTGTAATTCCTTATGCTATTCATATCATTATGTGGCAATTCATTGCAGCAAATATAATGTAGGTAGATGTTAGGCTTGCAAAAAAAAAAACTTACTATGTTAAATACTAGAAACCCACTATACATTTTCAGTTTCTTTTTAAACTGTAAGATACTTTGACAGTACACATTATTATTATGAAATGATATATATATATATTGTATTTGTAATTTAGATATATTATTATCAGGAAACAATTTCAAACTTACAGAAAACCTCTAGAAACCTCTGGTCAATCCATTGACACAGGGGTCCCCAAAATCTCTGAGCCAACAGCGATAAGCCAAATACTTTCCATATTTAGTATCTCCTATTTCTCCACCAGTACAATCCGGGATAGTTTCCCTCTTTTTAAGATCAATGATTGATAAACCTAATTATAGTGGAAAAGTTCCTTCGCCACATAATATATCCATAACTTGATACAGGCTTGATGTGTGGTCTTCTGCAGTTCACTGATGAGCCCCACCGCCCTAGCCCAAGAGATCAAAGCTGTGTAACTGTTACGCTCTTCATCAAATTTCAGTTTATTTACTTACATCAATATGGACTCATAGATACCTTTTTGTTTATTACTGCTTTATACATTTTGCTAATTTTTGAGATTCCAACTGTCCCACATGCGGCTGTCGCAGCCTTTCAGCCCGCTTCCTGTGCCTCTTTCTATCCCCGTCGTCACTTGTGCGAGGCTCGCTTTACCGCAGAGGAGTCCTTTCAGCATCATTCTGCGCTTTCCGGGCCTGGCCCCTTCATCCGCCGCTTCTCTGTAGTTCCCTGTGCCTTTTAGTTAGGTGGCGGACAGATCCTCACGCGTGGGCCCCGGTCGGTGTTGGGATGAGACTGCTCCTAGGCGCCCCTGACCGGAGAGCTGACACAGACACGCACGCATTTTTGTTGGTGTTGCAAAGTCCTCAGTTCGAGCTGATGCCAGCCCAGCCCCAGCCCCGCAGGCCGCCCTCTGGGTTTCTCCTTCCATCTCTGTGTCTCCTTTCCTTAGCAGGGAAACTTGCTTCCCAGCAGGCTTCCCCTGTCCCCTGCTTGTGACCTCCGGTATAACAGACCTCCTGTTACTGCGGGCAGAGGGCGGGCTGGCCCTAAAGGTGGAGAGCGCCCTGTGCCACGCAGGGAAGCTGTGTCCTCAGCAAGCTGAGGGTGGCGGTGCTGGAGGTATAACAGAGCACTGAGTCGGAGTAACCGTCTGTACCTTAAGGGCCCTGGGCTAATTCAAGGGCCCTCTCTATTCTGGCGATGCCTTTAACAGTGCTCACTCCGCAAAGGGCCCCTCCTCTTGTTCCGGGAGTGTTTCTCTATTATGATAAACAGTTCCTTTGTTTCAAGCCTAGCCTGCCTGTCAATATATGACTGGTATGTACCGAATTATGTAACATTTTGTTCCTTGTTTTGTACCTCCCGCTTCTAAATTTTGTGTAAACTAAACTCTTCTTAAATTCAGCGCTGTTGCCTTTGAGAAATTGTCCCACAACAGCCCACTGGCACAAAGATCCAACAGTACACTGGTGTAAAGATTAAATGCTGCCTTAGTGCAAAGGGTCTTCCTTTTGGTTTGGTTTGGTTTGGTTTGGTTTCGCCTCGCTTGGAAATTTTCCCGCAACCACTTGTCATTAGAATCTTGCAGTAGCATGATACATTTTCATTCCTGATAAGTCAATGATGGCACATTTTAAAATTCAATTTAAGTTCTTACTGGTTTAAAATTCCTAGTAACATTTCTAAAGAAAAGAATTTCATCCATATGTTTATTTTCCAATGTACCCTTTGTCTTAAGGAAAATTTCTCTCCCTGAACTCAATTATTATTCAAATAGAGGAACAATGAAATTGCTGCTGTGTTAGCAATTCCCCAGGAGACCAACCTCTGTACTTATAGATTTTCTGGCATTTTGCTATGGTATCTGGAACCCCTGTGTTTTTTTTTTTTTTCCTCCACTGGACAGATGATTTTAAGAGACTAGATCTCTAAAGTTCCTGGCACTATGGCCAGGGCAACTTACTTATAAGGAGCTACAGGTTAGGAGTCACAGGCTTCTTAGTGTCTCCTTTCCCCCAAATCTTTGAGACCAGGAAAACAAACAAACAAACATTGCCTGGAAACTGTAAAAAGAAAAATAGCAACATCTAGATGAATAAATGTTTTATTAAATGTCTATGAAGCGTAACATTATATCAACTTCATGAGTTATTAAGTTTAGTATTCATAAAAATGTCGTGTTTGAAAACAGTCTGTTACTTAGATTTTCTTCACAAATACCCCAAATTGTCATATGAAAAGAAATCAGCACTTATCCTCAAGTATACACAATAATTTCAAAAGCAAAGGGATAATAGTATTTATGTCTGCTTTGCCCAAACAGAATGATACCAATGCAAGATAGGAGTTAATTTTAATGCATTTATTAGGAAACATACAAAAGTCACAAAAATTTTCAAACCTAGTATGTAGTGAGTGATCAGTAAATTTTTAAAAATCTCTTTCCTTTGTATTTGAACAAATAATATCATGAGTAGTGATGAGTTATTGGGGGTAGAAAACATAACTCTGGTAAATTACAAAGGATACCTGATTATTTTAGTTTATTTTGAGGGCCTTCTGCAGTGCAGGACCTTGAGAAAATAAACCTATTCTTGTAGTCAGAGGCCCCGGGTGACTTTCAGCTCTGCCAGTCTACTTGCTTTTTAATGTTGGAAGACTGGAGCCTCCGAGCTTTGGTGCCATCATTTGTTAAGTGAGGATAGTGACTGTACCTGTGTTTCGATGTGTGTGACAATGCATGTGAAGTTAGGTCTATTGGGATAGTCCTCGAAGCTGCTGATTGTGGTTTTTGTTATTAGTACCACTAGGTCTTTTCTTTAGATATAAACAATAAAATCGACTTTGTCAGAACGCATTAGACATCAAAAAGTGCAGTTCTTTTTTTTTTTAGTATGTGCTAATTTATTTTTTTTTAACTCTTAGTGTGTGTCTGTGGCACATATGCATTCATTTTGGTGACTTGACATATTCATTTAGCGAATCTTAATCATTTTTTTAAAAATTTTATTTAAGAGAAAAAAGACACAAAAAAACAAAAAGCGAAAGAGATAAACAAAAACAACAAATCCAATACAGTAACATTATAGGTTTACAAAATGAGATGATTGGGATTTAACAATGGTTGTAATATTGCACATCATTACCTTCAAAGGGGTTGTTTAGATTAACAGATATAGACATGTAAAATTGATCTAATCATGTGAGTATTAATTGTTCTTTATCAATAACTAATGCACTTAGTAGAATTCAAAATACATAATACATATTGTAAAAATGAAAGGGGAGGAAGTGTCTAAAAAGGGAAGGCAGTGGCCATTGTTAATCTATCGTCGGGATTTGAGTCCTGTATTGCTTTCGTTGTTCTGTTTTGTTTGGTTTTATTTTATTTTGGTTTGTCTAATTTTATTATATTTGATGGCATGGACATCTATTTCAAAGATAACAAAATACATTATGGTAGCCATTATTGATGTCTGATCACCTTGTTTTGAAGCCCTATACTGCTTTCATTGTTTTGTTTTGAGTGATTCTATTCTATTTTGATTTGTTTGATTGAATTTTAATCATCATTGCTCCCACAGCCCCCACTTTCTGCAGATGCCCCATTGTCTGTACATCTCTCTCCCCTTGTTTTCTTTAAATTATTTATATTTTGGGTTTCTTATGTTGGAGAAACCATGGGATAGTTTACCTTCTGTGTCTGACTTATTCCACTTAGCATTAGTTTTTAATGTTAGCTTTTATAAAACTATAGATTATTTGAATAAATAGCACTGGGAAATAGCACAAAGCTCAGCTGTATTCTCTGCTACATCCTGACCTTCGGTGTCCCCTGGATTCACTGTTGACTGCAGTGGGGAGCAGAGCGCCTGAGCATTTAAAGCCCGCACCTTGTGCCAGGTCCCACTGATGGCTGCCTGCTTGCTTGGAAGGAAAGCAGAGCCTTCACTTTGCTTGAACGCTTCTCTGTGGTGACTTGTCCTGGAGACACAGAAGTGCTTTGGTTGGAAACTTTTCTTGTAAGTTTAAAAACTATGCAGAGAAAAAGATCTATTAATTTTTTTTCTCTTCAACAGTTATATGGAAAATTATGAGTTTCCAGGTAGAGAGTCATTATAGATAGTATAAATAAAAAAAGTCCTAGTCTCATTCATTAAGTTTGGCAAAATTGTTTTGAAAACTGGAAGAGAATTATGATTTTACTACTTCATTAGAAGCCTGGCATTCATTGAAGGCTCCTCAGAATGACTGACCCATGCGTTCTAGCAAGGTCAAGGTATTGATCTGTTCTGCCCAGGAAGAGTAGTTTGTCCTGTGCAGCATTTTAAAGGTAACTTGTGAATACACTACAGATATTTTCAATCAATTCAATAAGCTTAAATGTCATTTAAATTGCAATGAAAAATTTACTCAAATGTTGTTTTCTGAAAGAACAAGATAAAGGACATTTTTTTGCCATTTATTTTTCCTGCTTAAATGGAAGAAGTTTTTCTTTAATTACACAACGATTTATGAACTTTAAGGATTGTATATAGATTTATAACTGGTGACATGTTTTGCGGAGTAGAGGCAGTCTGTACTTTCTTATATAATACATCTCTAAAATATGTGTGATGTTCCAGTTTTGGAAAGTTCACAGTTAGTACTACGTTCTTGAATATCACTGCTACCAGCACTACCTCTGCATCACAGGGTTTGTGGGTTCAGTGGGTGGGTGCAAATCTTCACAGCACCATGGAAGCCAGCTAGAGTTCCTGCTGTTCTCTTCTGAAAACCAGAGAAGCTGCACCATGAACGCCCTCTCTCACCAGAACATCAATCAGTTCCATGGGCCCTTGAGCTGAATGCTGGATTTCCTGCAGTCCTTAAGAAGCCTAGACTAGATTCCCATAGTGTTCTGGAGCACTGAGAAAGGACAAATGGGGAGGGAGAGGTGTCCTGTGCTTGCTTCTGTGCCCCCTTGGGGAAGGAGGATCTCCAGCTGATTTCCACAGCCCCTTGCAAGTGGCTTCTTTTATTGCTGTTCTAGTAAGCCAGGAGTTGGATGAGGACTGATAACAGAGGGAGGGTTTGGAGAGAGAGGAAACTGAACTGCAAGAGAGGACACTGGTAGTGGCTGGGGTAGTGATGCGGCTGCCTGGAGTCCCAGAAAACTGCATCCAGCCCCTCTGCATGGGAGAGAGAAAAGCGGACAGAAAGCACCGTGGACAGCTCTGGTGCCAGTGGCCAGAAAGCGTTTTCTTTTTTGACTTCACTGGTTGCTATGAGTGATTTACATCACAGCCACGTAGTGAAGGCTTCCTCTTGCCTAAACCTCCAGGAGTACAGTTAAATCACTCTCAGTCCAGCATAAAAATCCTCAGTTTGGCCTAGGAAAGAAAGGTCCTTTTGGGCATGATATTCAATACAAAGAAGCGTGTATTGTGTAAAGGTCAGGAATCACCTTTGTAAAATGAGTTTATAAAGAAACTATGATTCCCCAAGCACAGTTTCTC